>JASDQU010436227.1:23172-63534 GCA_032191745.1 Picea mariana | reverse complement strand
TTCTCAAGCGTGTGGGACAAGTCACCTATTAGTTAGCTCTGCCCAGTCATTCGAAGCTACATTCTGTTTTTCATTTTTCATGCCTAAAGAAGGTGATTGGAAATAGGTGCCAAATTCAAACCAACCTTCCCAAGTTAGCTGAAGAAGTATCCATTTGGCTACAGCCAGAAGCAGTTTTTGATCAGCGGGAGCGTCACCTACGTTAGATAACCATCAAGGAAGTGCTAGTCCAGTGGAAAGATACAACTCCAACAGATGCCACTTGGGAACTAGCTACCATTCTACAGCAGTTTCCACATCTCAAGCCTTGAGGACAAGGCTATTTTTAAGGGGGCGGACATGTTAGGGTCCTAACTCGCACATAGGTAGAGAAATATATTCGGATGTAATAAAGGTCAATACTAATAAGGCCTTTCAATAAAATAGAATAAGGTGGATGTAAGAAGACCTAATAGAAGCTTCCACTTCTAGAAGGATCTTCCTCTAGATGCTTCTCTTGATAGACATATTTAGTATAAATAAGGGTCGAGGATATGAAAACCCTAGCTTGGATATTATTGTAACAGAGCGCTGCTCGACTGGAGGTTTCCCCCTTGAAGAGGCCCATGAACATTGCTTTCTGAATCAAAGTGTTATTTCTGTTGTTGTTCTTATATCATTTATGTGTTATTGTGGAGATTATGCTGGTTATATTACTGTTATTATGCCATTTCTAGCATTTTATTTCTGTTCTGCATACTTTTTATATCTGGTATATTACAAAAGAAGCCAAAAAAAAATTCTGAAAACCGCAAAGAATTCTGGAGAAACTATAGAGATTATTATGGGTAAAAAAGGTAAAAACCAAAGAGATGTATTATTCCCGTTCAAAACCCCATATATATAATCTTAGAAATAAAATATCTCCTTAAAAAAAAAACTAGAGAAGTATTATTCCAATTCAAAACTGCAAAGATATAATTTCAAAACTGTAGAGAAGTAGTATTCTCGTTCAAAACCACGGATAAATATTATTCTCGTTCAAAACCGCAGAGAAGTAGTATTCTTGTTCAAAACCGCGGAGAAATATTATTCCCGTTCAAAACCGCAAAGAAATATATATATATGTGTGTGTGTGTGTGTGTGTGTGTGTCTATATATGTATGTGCATGTGTATGTGTATGTGTATGTGTATGTGTATGTGTATGTGTATATTCATGTATGTATTGGGCGGGAGTGCACACTAAAAGAAGATCTAGGGAGAATGTGAAAAGAAATCAGTCACATAAGAATTTCAAGTGGAGGTGTGTATGAAAATAAATAATATTTATTATTTATTATTGTGGGATAAATTTAAGAGATATATGGGGGATGTAGACGCATTGAAGGGGTTTCTATTTTTTTGAGTTGTACATTCACTTGGCCTTATAGGAGATTTATGTGTTGATGAATAATTGTTAGATGGATACTTGACACTAGGATTCTTTAGGGAGGTATTTATTGTTAGTTGGTATAGCCTTGGTGATTGAGGGTTCAAGGATCTTAATCTCTAATTGAGAGGTTGGTTGGGAGGAGAGTTATCCCTAACAATTGTTGCTCCATTCCATTATCATCAACTGCTGTTGTTGCTTGGAGAGTATTGGTGCATTTTTTTTTCTCTATAATTGCAACCTCAACTACTACTTCCATGCATTTCTTCCAGCTCTTCTTAATTCCCAGTACATGTATTTATTAGAGTTACTTGTAAATTTGATCATGGCATTATTGGATTTTTCCTTATTGGATGGAAAATTTTCTAGTTAATAATGAAATATTATATTTTTGGTAAATATAAATTATTGTATTGTTATATATTGTTATGTATTGTTGTCTATATGTAATTAAATCTACTTTATCGTGCATTATATATAAATATTCTTATTGTGAATTAAGTAAATAGTTTTCTTTTGGTGGACATTAAACAAAAGGCGATCTAATTAAGGTCTCAAGTATGCCTTTTGTGATTCTAATATACCATAGGGTATGTGCAAGATCAAACCCATAACAAATTATGTCTGATATGGTACTACTCACCAAGTATCAACAAAGGTGTATAAAAGCATCTTATGTAGATCCCACCCATATTCTTTGTGTGTATGCTTCCTAGTAACAATTTTACATTAAACAATAGATATCTATGTTTATAAAGGTCATTATACACCTCTATCTTAAAAAAATAATTGCTACAAAATACAAAAATAAATAAATAAAATCCTAAATTTTGGGTTCTCCTCAAAACCATTGTAAAACCTTGATTTGGGGTTTGCTTTTCTAGTTGAACTTGAACCTATTACAAATTATCCAATTATAACCCTTAGCTTATGACTTTTTTTGGAGGATGTATTATGATATGTCCTCTTCAAGCTCCTACTGATCCCAAAAAAGTGGACTATCCCAGAGAAAGTTATGGTGGAATTTCCAGAACATGTTTCTTTTGCCCTATTTCAAGAGAGAGAACATGTACAAATTGCCATTTTGTCAATATTTTCCTAATAGTCTAAAACTTGGACTTGAAAGACCTAGTATGTACTCTATATAATGCCACCAATTGCACTCAATTTGGACCTCTGAATATTCATGTATGATTATTTTTTGGAAACCACATGTTTAAACCTAGTTTGATGACTAGACAAAAACCCTAACTTGTAAGGCCTATAACTCTGAAAATGGATAATGAAATTCTAAAATATTTACCCAATGTACTTTTCTTTGTCAATCGTATAGAAATAACTAATAAAACAAAAATAATGGTAATATGACTAGTTTGAAGGATCCAAACTAAGGATCACCCACTGTGATACCAATTGTTATGTACCAAATAGCCAAATAATCATAAAAAAGGCCCAATTCAATAATGGCACACCTAAATCAAATGAAACATTTAATGTATAAGAAGTCTCTTTGAGTGGGAAATATCATATTATAAGATATAAAATGCACAAGATAATATGACCATTCACATGAGTCTCCTTGATGTATACATAGGAGAAAGAGGATCAAATGCAATAATAATAATCAAACATTATAACTATATTTAATGTAAAGTAATGAATCAAGGTTATGGTTAGGGGCTTAACAACCTAGCTCTAACATATGTCCTACTATTCATTCTCTATAACTTCATCTTCCTTTCAGACTCTTCAAATTCATTTTTATTGTGACCTTTCATCTTGCTTCAACTTGTCTCATTTTTCATTGCACTCATCCATGTCCATTGATTTAACTTTCTTTTGTGTCCTCTCACACTTTCTCGTCTTTGTTATTATCCTCACCATGATATCATTTGTGTAATCCACATTCAACACAATGAATCCTTTGGCACCTCAAGCCGACTCAATGCATACACATCTTATCATTCTCATGCTAATCCTTTCACTTTTTCCTTACAACAATTTTTTCACTTCCTTTCTTCATAGTTTCTTTTGTCACACTTTGGTATGGTTTTTTATGCTAGGTAATTTGGCATGGAAGAAACCACACTTATAGTATTTCTTAGACTCTCCTACACTAAATTGATTTGGTCATAGGTTCTTCCTTTCCATATTACCCTCCATAAGGAATTACACCTATAAAAAGTTCAAGGAATGAGCTCCAAAATAATAAGATATAAGAATATATAAATATTAGGCCTAGATCCTCACATCGTGGATCACTGACCTTGATCTTTCCCTAGTAGGAATAAAAATAATGGAGTCTTTGCACATATTACAAGGATATGAATAAAACTAATGGTCAAGAATTGTTACAAACTTCTAAATATTGATGATCTCCTTGATAAACTCAAGGGTTCTAATTATTTCACCAAGGTTGACTTGGACTTTGGGTATCATAAAGTTTGCATGGAGTTGAATGATGTATGTAAGACAATGTTCAAAACCTATTTTTTACTTAAGTAACTAGTCACACCTTTTGGCCTCACCAACACCCCTTCTGCTTTATACAAATCATCAATGTCATTTTTTTCCTTCACCTTGATAATTTGTTGTTATTTTATCAGGATTATATCTTGATCTACAACACAAGTTGGGAATAATATATGGAGTATTTTAACATGGTGTTTGACCTCCTTAGATAACACAAGATTCCAACAAAAATGAACAAGTCATTCATTGTGAGTATATGTGTCTAGTACTAAGGTTTCACCATTGATGCATCAAGTCTTTATATGAATCCAATAAGGTCATGATTTTGAAAGATTGGCCTATCCGTACTAATATTTATAATCTCAATATTTGTTTTTGAAAAAATGTGAATTTTTACATGAAATTCATTTAACACTACTCCCATACAGGTCACTCTCTTAATCAACTAAAAAATGAAAATCCCTCACATGGGGTCCAAAAGTACACAAATCATTTTAGAATCTAAAAGAAACTCTTTGTTTTGTAAATCTTATTTCACTCCCGACATGCATAATTTAGCATAGCAACTAGTGTCTCTTTCTATGCAATTGATGTAATTCTTAAGCACATAGCTCACCCAACTACATATTATTCAAAAACCCTACAAACAATTTGAATTAAAACACCTATGATAAGGAGATCTATGTGTTAGTTTAAGAATCGGAGCAATGGATACACAACATACTTAGTAAGGAAACCATTCTCCACACTAACCATAGGATGCTTCAATTTTTTGAGTTCCTTTTTTTGGCAGGGTAAGGGGATAATGCTTCTAGTTGTCCTTGTCTAATTTTTTTCTCTATGAGGGGTGTTTATTTGACATCAAAATCACCCATGGCTTGCACATGACCTCATTGAAACCTACAAATCAGCATAGATTTTTTGAATTCTTGATAAATAAATTAGGAACATTGTTTGAGATGGGAATCCAATATCCAATTATCAATAGTTTCATTTGGTAAGTTAGTACAAAAGGGTAGTTCTTATCAAATAATTGATTTCCTTGATATATCCTTTTCCAATGTTCTTAGCATCCTCAATGTGATATGTGAAACATATAAATGGAAAGACCTCTACTCAACAAACCCAAATTTTGATTCAATATTGGAATCCATCCAAAAAATTACAGTTGTTAATCAAACATGTTTTTTGATGTCACAAAGATGATTTTCTATATAATCTGAACAAAATTGTAATTAAGCAGAGCCATTTTCTTCTTCTTCTCCAAGAATCACACTCTTTCTTTTGTGGAGGCCATTTTGAAATGCAAAAAACATTGTTGCACCTATAAAGGTATTTGTATTGGCCCTCCATGAGAAAACAAGTGGACTACTACATTTAGTGGTGTTCACTTCGCATCTAATCCAAGCCTTCTAATACAAATTTGGCAATTTCAAAACTTTTCATATACCCTCCAAACCAAGAGAATCCATCACCATGGATTTCATAAGTAGTTTTTCCACTACTCAAAGGAAACATGACTATATATTTGATATTGTTTATGGATTTTCCAATCTAAAAACTTTTATTCCTTACAATATGTCCTTATATTCTCTAAAATAAACATATATGTTCTCTAAGCATGTTTGAAGTCCTTTTTAGGCTTCTCCTTAGTGTCATTTTAGAATGTGACACAAAATTTATATCACCTTTTGCAATTGTTTTGGAATCTACTTGGTTGTTAAGAATTTCCATCTCTCTCCACCCTCAAAATAACAAACAAACTAAGGTTGTCAGTAAGACCTTAGTTTATATGCCCCTTTCATCTATTCTTTTTAAAAACAAATAATGAGGAATTTATCTTCATATATTACAACACAATTATACTAGTGCAACACATGCCTCACTAGGGTACTGTCCATTTGAGGTTTGTTATGACTTCTAGTCACTTTTCCTTTATATGCTTGCAATTTCTCTTTGTTCATCATTCACATCCCACCAACAAGAGAAATGTAAGTCTTCTTCAATTGTACAGATATTGGCCAAAATTCATGACAGAGTCAATGATATACTCCAATAAACTCAAGCCAATTATAAATCCCTTAATTATTAACATCATGTATCACCCCAGTTTCAAGTTGATGATAAAGTTCAACTTCACTTGGAAAATAAAGATTCAAGAATCCACATCATAAGTTCATTAAGTATGGGCCATACACCATCACATAGTAATTGGGTTCTAATGCCTTTAGGTTGGAACTCCCACCACAACTTGGTAATGATGATGTGATTAATGTGAATCAACACAAATTGTATGAGCCTTCACATTTGGAGGAAGAGGTTTTAGTGACACATCGAAAGGAAACCATTCTAGATTTTAAGCCTCCTTAAGCTATAGATACTCAACTTGATGTTTCTACATGAATTCATAGAAGTAAAAAACCACTTCCTTAAGTGTTCTTCAAGGAACCTTACCCACCCAAGCTAAGTGATTTTCCCAATTGGCTTTTGAATATGAGTTTCCTCATCTATAACATAAATTGAGGATGATTTTCTCCAAGTAGAGAAGAAATTTCAAGGCCTAGTCATGGTTGACTTAATCAAAGATGATTTCTCTCCTACCTGTATAAAATCTTCTCCACATACCAATTTTATACTCCTATTTATGCCTAATGAAACATATACTATACAACAAATATTTACATTTGCAACAATTATTCTCTTGCATTTTAGTTCATATACAAGTGATTCATTATGTTGTCTCACTAGTATTCATATCACCCACATTTATTCCTTGTTTCACACTCATATACAATGTTTCTATCTTCATAATGTTTAGAGAATTCAAGAAAACTCAAGTCAAAAGAATCCAAATGTCAAAAGCTTTTTCAATTATCCAATTTCATTTTCATTGGAAATTACAATCTAAGAATCAAAGGTAACTTTTGATAAATTTAGACCACTCATATTTATGATTTGGAGAAGCCTATAACAAGTTATGAAAAGTTGTACAACCAACAATATGAGCTTAATTTAGAGACTTGGTGCCCCTATTAGAGAGTAATGGCACCTAAGTTTTGAATATTGCATGCACGCTCAAGAATATGCATTATGTGGCACCAGGTTTCAAAGTTTGCATCGACCAAGGATTTACGGTGTGTGTGAACCCAGTTTGTACTAGATAAAAGGACTTAAAGAAACCACATGCAGGCTAGATCTGAAAAGATCTTCTAGAAACATTGTAACTAATTTTGTAACAACCCGAATGATCATGGTTGAGGTTATGGATGAGATGGAAATTTTGTTATTATTTCCACACTCCTTGAAAGATATGGAGGGACGCATGTGGATATGTAAGGGTTGGGATTTTGAGTAAAGAGAGAGTTCATTGTTGTATGAGAGAGAGACGAGCCAGAGCTCGAGTAATACTAATTTTTCACTTTGTGTTATTTCTGGTTGTGATATTCATGAGAGAGAAATAATATTGAGGTATGAGCGGATGGATCACCTTTGTTCTTGATTGTGAATGCACCTTGAACATGCTATGACCATATAGTATCTTATTGTCTTGAATGAATGGAAATAATAAATAAAGTTTGATCGTATTTTATATTTTCATATGATGGGTTATGGTTTGAAAGTATGTCTGTGTTATGTTATTATGTGCATCGTGAATGACTGAATAGATTATGAAGGTTTCCTCTATGTTTTATTCCTTCACACTGATGCAGGAGCATCACTCCAACCCAGCTATGTGCTAGCCAGCCAACACTTCAAACGCACATTCAATGGCGAGGAGAGGCACAACCCTCTCTATTTCAAATTTCAAATTTGAATTTAATGTATTAAATGTTTGTAAGGCTGGTAGAGCCAAAAAGCCATGCATGTGCGCAGGCTTTAGTTAAAGGTTGCCTTAAATGGTTGTAAGGCTGAGATCTAGATCCGATTCAGACTAGACATCCATTCAATGTAATTCATTGTAATTAATGAGAGTTGGTTAGAATGGAGGGAAGTGCTCGAGGAGCCCCCTTTTGGTAAAAAGATATTCTTTGTATCTAGGAGTAGATAGAGTCGGTAGAAAGGCAAAGAAGAATAGAGAGAATAGGGAGAAGAGAAGAATCTGTGACTTTGTTATAGTCTGAGCTCACATTGTAAAGAGGCATTTCATATTAATACAACCAGAGCAGTTTTTCCTACATGTTATTCTGTGTTTGTTGATGAATGTATTTATGTGTTTATGATATGCTTTAGATGTGTGTTAGTTTGCATTTGCAGGTTACAGACAGAGATTGTTGTCTGTTGGGTTCTTTGATTTCAGGTTTGGATTCTTTGTGGTTTCATGCAAGAGTGCATGACAGAGTACTGCGGTCTCTGAAAACCAGTGTAGGAGTGCACTTCTGAATTCTGTGGAATTTATACAAAGACGTTCCAGGAGGGCGCACCAAAGGAAGTCATTGACTCAAGGAGGAATCCTCAAGGTTGCTGAACACCTTGAAGGAAGACCTATGCAAAGGAGGGCACAGGGAAGACATAATTTTTGAGAATTCTGTGAGACTCTGCCAAGAGGGAATTGAGTGGATGCACAGGGTGCACAGAAGGAACTCTATTTCGAGTTCAGTGAAAAGACAGAGTCACTGAAGATTCTATAGAAGCTCTGCTAGGAGAGCATCGAGAGAGGGAAAGGAGTGCACCGAGAAGAACTCTCTTTCAAGTTCTGAGATAAGAGAAGTGTCAAGGAGAAGACACTCATAGGGTTGCTGAATACCCTGTAGACTCTGCAAGGTGTGCATTGAGTAGAAGGATGCCAGGAGGGCGTGAGGCATTTCTTTCCAAGAAATGGCCTTGAATCTGAGTTTTTCAAAATCTTAGCAGCACAAGGAGTGTGCGAGAGTGGACTTGTTCTAAGTCCATAAGCTCAGAAGAGAAAGGAAAAGAAGAGCACACACAGAGAAAACCTTTCAAGGTTTCTGAGTTGACAAAACTCTGGAGGGGAAGTGTTTCTATAATGCAGATGAGACCCAAGGGAACTGGGCTTCCAAGAGAATCATTGAAGGTTGAGTCCTTCAAGCGTCAAAAATCTTCCAAGGGAAAGGAAGAAGTGCAAGCTCAGGAGGGAGCTACAACTATCATTGGATCGACACTGGGAGGAAATATCTGGACCATTGAATCTACGTCCAGACAGTAGGAGGAGGTCATGCAGGAGAGTAGCTGAAATGAATGGTGGAGACACTTCTGGGAGAAGTGTCGAGTTGCCGTGAGCTGTTGGATCTAGAAAAGGTGCGTGAGCTTTAAACCGAGTAACAACAGAAGGAAGAGGACTCGTCAAGTCCCGAAAGCATCAGGACCATCCATTCTAGAGGACAGGTGGCAGAGATCTGGATCATCTCGTGAATTTGGATATCGCGAGCGGGGAGGCGGAGTTCTTTGCGCTACAAACCCTCGAGTCACGAGATCGCGATTCAGCCTGAACCGTCGATCGAGGAGGAAGGAGAGCCGTGATATTTGGTGCCTCGCTACATCATGTATCGAGGTTTCAGAGGGTGAAGGAGTTGCACCTTGATCGCTGAAGTTGTGAAGTGCCGAGCGCCGAGGGCTCGGGTGAACACACGTCATGCTCGTTAGGTTGGGACCGCGTGGTTGACAAATGGTGCAAACATAGAGCACCCAGAGAAAGGTGGAAGTAGGCGACAGGTGGTGTACACATGTCACCTTGGAAGGCTTCAACCCATTGTTGACTTATCGCATTTTGGGAATTTGCAAAGGAGGAGCACGAGGGCTCAACACTCCAACTCACGAAGTTACGAGTTGCGAGGGGTGCTAGAGTTAGGCCCTAACAACGGTCGCTTATAGAGGTGCTAGCGAGGAAGGAGCCATACCCGTATCACATCTTGGGTATCGGAGGTTTGGAGACGAGGGTATTCAAATCACAAACTCGTGAGATTGCAAGTCATGAAAGGCGCTTGTGCTAAGGCCCAGGTTGTGGTCACGTGGAGACGTAAGGCTCACGCCTAGTGTTAAGTTGTGTAGGGCAAGTTTTCATGAAGGACCTATGGATCAGATTCGTGGGGTTCCAGTGAGGGCCCGAAAGGACTAATTCAATTCTACGGATTCAATTTTAGAATGATTCTGTGTGGATCTCGGCCTGAGGGTCAGGGTTCTATGTTAGTGTGGTATCAGATCCACTTTTTGTCTGTAGACTGTAGGCAGAGGGAGGCAGAGTAGATAAAGAAAGATTGTTGCAGAGTGACAACAATCTGAGGAGGAAAGCAAACTGGCCAGTCAAGGAGTTGTTGGCCAAAAGACAACGAAGGCTGTTGAGGAGGTGGCTGAGGTATGTGAAAATCATCAGGGCCATAGAGGAGATGGTTCATGTGTGTGAACCAGAGACTGGGAGAAATCTCATTGACATTGAGGATGAAATGTGATCACTGGATGGTCTCAAATACTGCCAGGAGGGAAGGACAGAAAACTCAAGTTGCTAGGTGGGCAATGGGAAGAGATCAATAGAAGGTCTCGCGTACTGCCAGGGGAGCAGTGGTGAAAGTTCAAATTGCCAAGTGGGCAATGAGATGGGATCACTGGATCTCATAGACTACCAAGTGGGCAGGGGAAAAGAGATGAGATTGTCTGAAGGTCTCATGAAATCATAGGTGAGTTCAGATCAGCGAGAGGAGCTGACAGAGAAGGAAGATCAGAAGAGCGTTTTGATGATTGGAGGGATAAAGGTATTCCTGCCACATCGCCCAACTGAGGTGAAAAATTGTGTTGTTGATGCAGCAACAGCAGAAGGACAGTCAGTTGTGACTGTCAGAGAGAAAGAAGAACCAGAGCAGACATCAAAACCTACCCCAGCAAAAGAAGAGCATTCAACAGAAATGCTAGAAATTTTCATTCAAGAGGCTGAATAGGGGACAACTACAACACTGGAAGTTGTAGCAGAAGAAGAGCATGCAGATAAGATGCTCACTCCATGGGAGATGGAGTTAGAGATGCTGGAGGATTGGTTGAAACATCCAGAGCCAGTAGATGACTGCCACAAGGAGGCAGTCATGCAGATGATAATAGAGGAGCATTCCGAGGAGTTTCTTAGAAATTTCAGCCAGGGAGATGAACAATTGATGATGACTGCAATGTCGAGGCATGCAACAAAAGATGAAGGAGAATTCTAGTCTGAGGAGCAGCGAGAGGAAGCTGGAATTCAACCAATGCAAGGAGAACTGGCAGAAGCAAAGCTGTCAGAAGGGGAAGTTGAGAATAGACTCAGTGATAAGACTACAGAACTGAATTTTGTAGCAGAGTGGCAAGCTGAGGCCACAGAGGAAGAAAATAGCATGGGGGATCTAGTTGATCTACCCACTGATAAGGACGAAGAAGTGCAGTCGAGGAGAATGCATAAAGAGAGCTATCCACTAGAGCATATGGATGAGGTAATTGAGGGAATCAGAAGGCTGGTGTTGAGGTCAACAACAAAAACTATCATTGAGGAGAAGCTAAGCAGGAGGAAACCTGCCATAGCAGCAGGGGATATGCAACAGCAACAGCGAAGCGATGGAGCAGATGAACAACTCCAGAGAACTATTTGGGATCCAGGTGGATTTCAACAACAATGCTGGGAAGCTCATGAGAAGGAGCTCATGAATTTTTCACAGCAGAGGAGTATGATGCAGGAGCATCACTCCAACCAAGCTACGCACCGGCCAACCAACACTTCAAGTGTGCATTCAATGGAGAGGAGAGGCGCAACCCTCTCACTTTCAAATTTCAAATTTGAATTTAATGTGTTAAATGTTTGTAAGGCTGGTAGAGACAAAAAGCCATGCAGGTGCACAGGCTTTAGTTAAAGGTTGCCTTAAATGGTTGTAAGGCTGAGATCTAGATCCGATTCGGACTAGACAACCATTCAATGTAATTCATTGTAATTAATGAGAGTTGGTGAGGATGGAGAGAAGCGCTCGAGGAGGCCCCTTTTGGTAAAAATATATTCTTTGTATCTAAGAGTAGATAGAGTCAGTAGAAAGGTAGAGAAGAATAGAGAGAATAGGGAGAAGAGAAGAATCCATGACTTTGTTACAGTCCGAGCTCACATTGTAAAGAGGCATTTCATATTAATACAACCAGAGCAGTTTTTCCTGCATGTTATTATGTGTTTGTTGATGAATTTCTTTATGTGTTTATGATATGTTGTATATGTGTGTTAGTTTGCATTTGCAGGTTACAGAAAGAGATTTTTTTCTGTTGGGTTCTTTGATTTCAGGTTTGGATTCTTTGTGGTTTCATGCAAGAGTGCATGACAGAGTACTACGGTCTTTGAAAACTAGTGCAGGAGTGCACTTTTGAATTCTACGGAATTTAGACAAAGACGTTCCAGGAGGGCACACCAGAGGAAGTCATTAACTCAAGGAGGAAGCCTCAAGGTTGCTGAACACCTTGAAGGAAGAACTGTGCAGAGGAGGCCACAGGGAAGACAAAATTTTTGAGAATTCTGTGAGACTCTGCCAAGAGGGCATTGAGTGGATGCACAGGGTGCATAGAAGGAACTCTATTTTGAGTTTAGTGAAAAGACAGAGTCACTGAAGATTTTGTAGAAGCTCTACCAGGAGAGCATCGAGCGAGGGCAAGGAGTGCACCGAGAAGAACTCTCTTTCAACTTCTGAGATAAGAGAAGTATCAAGGAGAAGACACTCACAGGGTTGCGGAATACCCTGTAGACTCTGCAAGGTGTGCATCGAGCAGAAGGACGCTAGGAGGGTGTGAGGCATTTCTTTCCAAGAAATGGCCTCGAATCTGAGTTTTTCAAAATCTTAGTAGCACAAGGAGTGTGCATGAGTGGACTTGTTCTAAGTCCATAAGCTCAGAAGAGAAAGCACAAGAAGAGAGCGCACAAAGAAAACCTTTAGAGGTTTTTGAGTTTACAAAACTCAAGAGGGGAAGAATTTCTATAACGCAGATGAGACCTAAGGGAACTGGGCTTGCAAGAGAATCATCGAAGGCCGAGTCCTTCAAGCTTCGAAAATCTTCCAAGGGAAAGGAAGAAGCACAAGCTCAGGAGGGAGCTACAACTGTCATTGGATCGACACTGGGAGGAAAGATCTGGACCATTGAATCTACATCCAGACAACAGGAGGAGGTCGTGCAGGAGAGTAGCTGGAACGGATGGTGGAGACACTTCGGGGAGAAGTGTCGAGTTGCTGTGAGCCGTTGGATCCAGAAAAGGTGCACGAGGTTTAAACCTCTTAACAGCAGAAGGAAGAGGACTTGTCAAGTCCCGAAAGAATCAAGACCATCCATTCTGGAGGATAGGTGGTAGAGATCTGGATCATCTCACGAATTTAGATATCACGAGTGGGTAGGTAGATTTATTTGCACTACAAACCCCCGAGTCATGAGATCACAATTCAACCTGAACCATCAATTGAGGAGGAAGGAGGAGCACGAGGGCTCAACACTCCAACTCGCGAAGTTGTGAGTTGCGAGGGGTGCTAGAGTTAGGCCCTAGCGGCAGTCGCTTATAGAGGCGCTAGTGAGGAAGGCACCATAGCCATATCGCATCTCAGGTATCGGAGGTTTGGAGACGAGGGTCTTCAACTCACAAACTTGCGAGATCGCAAGTCACGAAAGGCACTTGAGCTAAGGCTCGGGTTGTGGTTGTGTGGAGACGTAAGGCTCACGCCTGGTGTTAAGTTGTGTAGGGCGGGTTTTCATGAAGGACCTGTGGATCAGATTCGTGGGGTTCCAGTGAGGGGACCAAAAGGACTAATTCAGTTCTGTGGATTCGATTTTAGAACGATCCTGTGTGGATCTCGGCCCGAGGGTCAGGGTTCTGCGTCACACACCCTACACAAGACCGATGGTCTCTATGACTCTCATGGTGACTTATGTGAGACCTTCTTCGATCCATGATTGAGGATTGAATATGTTGATTCCTATGGTTTTTGTTTAGGTAAACGATTATAAAACCCCATGGGATTTAACCCCCTAGTGAGAAGAAAGAGCCAACAAATAGTTATGTTGGTTGGAACTTAAGGTTTTACACTGCATGGTGAAGGAACAAAATGAGGTGGAAACCTTCCAAGAAGGAGATACAAGACTGAATAACCAATAAGGAGGATGAGTTTGCACGACGAGAGACTAGGAACCTACATATAAACCTTGAACATTGGAAATACATGTACATATATACATATTTCCATGAAATTTTCTTTTCTGAGTTTCCTTGTTTACTATATGAGTGCATAAGGAGGCAAAAAAAGATTAACTCTTCCTTGGGATCTTGAGAATCACTTGTTTGAGACTAGAATATGGTCAATAGGATCAGATCTATGGATAATAAGTGGTCCAGAGCTATTGAGTTATGGTTTGAGAATGTGAAATAAGGGTATATTGTTTACTTTTCTATTGAGTGCAATAAATATTTTAGTAGTTCCGAATGAAAGTTTTCAACCAATCCTTGAAGGATATTGTTGGTATAAATCCCTATGTGGATAAAGATGGTGTTCGTAGACAAGGTGATGCAGGAGCATCGTTGGAAAGCATGCAGAGGCAGGACCACTCAACACGTGTGAGTTCTTCTAGAAATTCAACGTTGACAGTTACAGCCGATTTTGAAATACGCCTTCACTCAGCGCCGAAATTCACCTTTGGAGGCATGCTTGAACCAATGCCGAATTTTACCCTTTGAGGCACGTCTTGAAAATTGTAAATAGAGTAGGCATTTCCACTTCGGCTCTGGAATGCAACTGAACTAAGATAATGTAGGATGAATTTTAAAGTAGGCAAGTAGCCAGGGGAGATGCAAGGAGTGCACAGGAATTTGAGGCCTACACGAGGTAAAGCTCAGGAGGAATAGCATTTCAGAGAAGCGTTATCGAGACCCAAAAAACCCCATCTCCCTGGAAGAAGTGAAGACCGAGTCTTCGAGGACTTAGAAATTATTCTAAGTCTAAAGCGAGTAAAATCTCAGGAGGAAGAACGCCATCGAGCGTTGGATCGTGATGGAAGACCCTGTAGATTGTTCGATTTGAGGGAGAAGCGCAAGATTTAACGCTGCGTAGATCCAGGAGGGGAGATCTCGGAGATCTGAAGGGATGGTGGAGAATTCTCGAGGAGAGTTGCAAAATACTGCCAATCGTTGGATCAAGTGGAGTTGCAATGAGGTCAGCGATGAGGAAGAGATCTAAACCGCAGATCTCAGGGACTATCGTGAGCCATCGATCGAGCGCCAAGGCATTTCGGCATTTCAACGTTTCGACATTTCGGTATTTCAGCAACCAGGAGTTCCAAAGAACAGGGATACGACAGAGGTCCTTGTCTCCCAAAACCCTGAATCGTGAAATAGAAAAATAGTGAGGTCGAACGTGGGCCGTAGATCTCAGGAGATATTGTGAAATATTGATCGAACGCTAAGGCATTTTAGCGTTTCGGTGTTTCGGTATTTCGACAACCGGGAATCCCAAGGAGCAGAGGTATCCCCTGCATTCTGATTTCGCGAAATGCAAAATCCCGAAGGGGTAGGTGCTGGGACATTTCGACATTTCGGCCACCTGGGGTTCGAAAGGGGAAAGGAGGGATCCTTGCATCGCGATTCCTTGAATTGCGAAATCTCGAAAGAGCGAACACCAAGCCAGTTCGACATTTCGTGAACCGGGATTTCGAAAGACAGAGAACAGGGGAGCACTTGCATCGTGATTCCCCGAATCATGAAAGTCGATAGCACTTTGTCATTAAGCACATGGACACAGATAGATGGTCACGTGGACGGAGGCTAAGGGAGGAACCAAATCTCGTTAAGCCCTTTTTGATGTTTCAGGACCCAGGAGGTTGAAGGACCAAGAACTATCTGCCACCGGAATCGCGAAATCACAAATTCTGAAATCCCAAAAGGCAGAACGTGGTCACTGGTAGATTTCGACATTTTGGGGTTCAGGTGTTTGACAGACCAGGAGTTAGAAGATGTGGAGTCTAACCTCATGAAATTGTGAAACCCCGAAACACTAAAAGGATGCGCCCCCAGGTTTTCTCAAGACCTGTGCTAGAGGACGAAGGGACCTGTGGATTCATCCAAAGGGTTCCAGCAGGAGCCTGAAGGGCCATTTTGGCTTAGGGAAGAGAACGATCCAGAGACCGGGAGGTTGCAGAACCCTACTGAGGTAGGGGGTCTGCATCAGGTGGTATCATAGCCTTGGTTGTTCATCTGTAGACTTCAGGAGAAGGAGGAAAAGAAAGAGACAGAGAAGGAGGAACTATACTCTATGTGTGATAGATAGTCGACACAATGCCGCCAAGAAGACAAGAACCGCCTTTAGCCAACCGTGTTGTAGAGAAGGATATGTGAGAGCCTCATGCCCGATTGGAAACAATGGAATCAGCACAGAGAAGAGCACCTGACATTGGGGATGTCAATGATGTAGAAAGTGAAGAGGTTGAGGTTGAAGAAGTTGCAGGAGAGGATGCTGCAGAAGAATGTTTGTTGAGAGAAGTTGCTAGATTTGGAGGTAGAGATAAGATAGAGGTCCCCATGTATGAGGGAAATCTAGATGTTGAAGAACTGTTGGATTGGATAAGGTCCATGGACAAACACTTCGACTATGAAGATGTCGATGAGGAGAAGAAGGTGAAGCAGGCAGTCACCAGGCTAAAAGGGCATGCAGCACCGTGGTGGGACGAACTGCAGGCTGAGAGGAGAAGTAAAGGAAAACATAGGATAAAGAGTTGGGATAGGATGGTAGCCAAACTGAAGGCTAAGTTCATACCCAAAGAGTACCAGATCAATCTATTTAGGAAGCTACAAAACCTGAGATAGAAAGGGATGATAGTCAAGGAGTACACCGAGGAGTTCTACCGACTGAACATCAGAACTGGACAAAGGGAGAGAGACGAAGAAAGAGTCACTAGATATATAAATGGCTTGAGATATGAAATCCAAGACAAACTTAGCATGATGTCAGTGAGGACGGTGGAAGATTCTTATCAGTTTGCGCTAAAGGTAGAGGAGAAGCTGGCCAAAAAACAGAACCAATGAGGAAGAGGTAAAGGCTCGATCCCAAGAAAAAGTAAGGGATTTAACCGTGACAAAGCACATTAGTCTAAGGATGAGGCTAATAAACCATGCAATCACTCAAAACGAGGAGGAAGTTCATGAGGAAGACAGAGTGGTGGAAGAAACACTTATTAGAGGAAGAGTAAGGTGCTATAACTGTGGAAAAATAGGGCACATGTCTTGGGAATGTCCCGAGAAGAAGAAGGAAGGAGGAGAAGCTCACATTTCAGAAGCACAATGAAGAGATGTTGAGGCAGAGGGAGCAAAGGATGGAGCATCCCTGATGTTGAGAAAAGTTCTCTTGAAACCAGAGGCAAAAATTGAAAAGCCAGTGCAGAGAAACAGTCTCTTCAAGACAACTTGCAAGACTAAGGATAAAGTATGCAAGGTGATCATTGACAGTGGGAGTACTGACAACCTAGTATCCACAGAGATGGTGGAGAAATTGGAGCTGAAGACAACTGCACATCCAAGGCCATACAAAGTCTCATGGCTGGAAAAAGGACACCAGGTAATGATCACTAAACAATGCCTGGTTGAAATTAAAATAGGAGGATATAAAGATGAAATCCTATGTGATGTAATTCCCATGGATGTATGCCACATTTTGTTGGGAAGACCATGGCAGTTTGACAAAAATGTCATTCATGATGGAATGAAGAATACATATACATTGGAGAAGAATGGTAGGACGCATATGTTGCTGCCAATGGAGGAGAAGAGAGCGAAAGAGGAAGCCAACACAAGCATACTTCTCATGAGTGGGAAGGAACTCCTAAAAGAAGTCAAGAAAGAATAGGAGATGTAGTTCATTATGGTGAGGAAGCCCAGAGTCATCCTTACGAGTACATCAGTGGATGATTTACCTGAAGAAGCTCAGGAGCTGCTGGATAATTTCGTTGATATAGTGGTGGATGAGCTGCCAAACTCATTGCCGCCCATCATGAGTATCAGTCATCATATCGACTTGATACCAGGAGCAAGCCTATCAAACAAGGCAGTGTATAGATTAACACCTCGAGAAAATGAGGAGGTGAAGAACCAAGTCCAAGAATTGCTAGATAAGGGTTTAGTCAGAGAAAGTTTGAGCCCATGCACAGTACCAACTGTGTTAAGCCCAAAGAAAGATGGAGGATGGAGAATGTGCACAGAATCAAGAGCCATCAACAAGATCACCATCAGGTACAAATTTCCTTTACCAAGAATGGATGACTTAATGGATTGCTTAAGTGGAGCAAATTTATTTTCTAAGATAGATCTGAAAAGTGGATATCACCAGATCAGGATGAGAGAAGGTGATGAATGGAAAACAACTTTTAAGACGAATGAAGGTCTGTATGAGTGGTTGGTTATGCCATTTGGCCTAACGAATGCCCCGAGTACTTTTATGAGGTTGATGAATGAAATTCTGAAAGATTTCATTGGCAAGTTTGTGGTTACATATCTGGACGATATACTGATTTTTAGCAAGACTAAAGAGGAACATTTGAGACACCTAATGTTGGTAATGAGGAGGCTACAACAAGAGAAGATGTTGATCAATCTAAAGAATTCCTCTTTTATGAAGACAGATCTCATTTACTTGGGTTTTTTGATATCTTCGAATGAATTGAATATGGATCCAGAGAAGGTGAAAGCGATCAGAGAATGGTCATCACCAAGGAGCATGTTCGAGGTAAGGAGCTTCCATGGTTTAGCAAGTTTTTATAGAAATTTCATTAGAGACTTCAGTGGGATTTGTGCACCCATGATGGATATAGTAAAGAAGTGACACAAGTCTTTTAAATGGAAAGAGGAGGCTGAAAAGAGCTTCAATATACTGAAGGAGAAGATAACAGAACGACCAATTCTGGTCTTGCTGAATTTTGAAAAGACATTTCAGGTAAGATGTGACGCAAGTGGAGTTGCAATAGGAGTAGTTCTAAGTCAGGAAAATCGACCTGTTGCCTATTTCAACGAGAAGTTGAATGAGACTAAGAGGAAATACTCCACATATGACAAGTAGTTTTATGCCATAATTCAAGCTATGAAGAAATGGAGGCATTATCTTGTCCCACAGGAGTTTGTTTTGTACAACGATAACCAAGCTTTACAATTCATAACCCGACAAGAAAACTTGAACCAGAGGCATGAAAAATGGGTTGAATATATGCAAAATTTTACTTTTATCATAAAACATATTGTTGGAAATGCTAACAAAGCTACTGATGCATTAAGCAGGAGATGTTTAATTCTACAGGAATTCCAGGTGAAGACCTTGGGGTTTGAACACCTTAAGGATATGTATTGTGATGATACAGATTTCAAGGAGGCCTACAAAGAATGTACAAGCCCTGTACTGAGAGATAGAAGTCAGTGGACAGAGTATATGGTTCAGGAAGGATTGTTGTTCAGAGGAAATCAATTGTGCATACCAAGATGCTCAATGAGGGACAATCTTCTGAAGGAGAAGCAGAGTGGAGGATTGGCTGGAGATTTTGGCCACGATAAAAAATTT
This sequence comes from Picea mariana, assembly GCA_032191745.1. Lineage (NCBI taxonomy): Eukaryota > Viridiplantae > Streptophyta > Pinopsida > Pinales > Pinaceae > Picea > Picea mariana. Next base: position 44,141 of record JASDQU010436227.1, on the reverse strand, counting down.
GCACAGTTGAGTAGTTCATACTATTGACCAAGTATAAGGACATATGTGATAAATTTGGTGAATAGATGTAGAATCTTCCAACATGCTAAGGGGAAAAGACATAACACTGGATTGTATCAACCATTGTCAATCCCAGAGAGGCCTTGGGATGCAATAAGCATGGATTTCATGTTGGGATTACCAAGAACAAAAAGAGGATTCGATTCCATATTTGTGGTGGTGGATAGGTTTTCAAAAATGGCACATTTCATCCCATGCCAGAAGACCAGTGATGCAACACATGTTGCAAATCTGTTTTTCAGAGAAGTTGTGAGACTTCACGGTCTACCTAGGAGCATTGTCTCAGACAGAGACAAAATTTTTTAGTCACTTTTGGAGGACGTTGTGGAAGAAGATGGGGACATATTTTTCCTTCAGCTTAGCTTATCACCCTCAGATAGATGGGTAGACTGAGGTGGTAAATAGAAGTTTGGGAAACTTATTGAGAAGCCTGGTTACTGAAAACCATAACTAGTGGGATCGGATTCTGCCACAAGCAGAGTTTGCATACAATGAATCACCAAAAAGAAGCACTGGAAGGAGACCATTCAAAATACTCTATGGAATTCAACCCAGGGGAGTGTCTGAGTTAAGGGACTTGGAACAGGGAGAGATCAGGAGCACTAGAGCAGATGATTTTGCTGTTAAGATGCAGAGACTCCATGGTCGAATCAAAGAACAATTACAGAGTTCTAATCAGAAATACAAACACAGAGCTGGTCAACATCGCAGGGAACTTTAATTTGAAGTGGGAGATCAGGTTTTAGCACATCTCAGGAAGTAAAGGTTCCCTCGGGGAACATATAACAAATTGAAGATGAAGAAGATATGACCCTGTAAGATCTTGAGGAAGTTTGATGCAAACACCTATGAGATCGAGCTGCCAGATGGGGTGGGTATTTCACCCATATTCAATGTCTCAGACCTATATCCTTACAAGAAATATGACACGGAAGGGTCAGAAGATCAAGGAAATATGACATAGAAGGGTCAGAAGATCAAGGAAAGATTCAGTGGGAGAAACAGATGCCTGTGGCAGAAAAGCCACAGATGGAGAAAATTCTGGATGAGAGGATTGGCAAAAAGACCAGGAGGAAGACTTATTTTGAGTATCTGGTCAAATGGAAGGGACACCCAATAGAATATGCCAGTTGGGAAAATGAAGTTGTTATCCAGAAGTAGGTAAAATCAGTAGAGGAGCTCATGGACAAGAGTCCATGAATTTTTGTCAAGGGGAGTATGATGTAGGAGCATCGTTGGAAAGCGCACAGAGGCAGGACCACTCAACATGTGTGAGTTCTTCCAGAATTTCAACGTTGACAGTTGCATCCATTTTTGAAATACACCTTCACTCAACGCCGAAATTCATCTTTGGAGGCACGCTTGAACTGATGTCTAATTTTACCCTTTAAGGCACGTTTTGAAAATTGTAAACAGAGCAGGAGTTTCCACTTCGGCTTTGGAATGCGACTGAACTAAGATAGTGTAGGATGAATTTTAGAGTAGGAAAGTAGCCAGGGGAAACCCTAGAAACATCTTTGAGTTATGTAGAAGTTCACACACCCAGTTAGAAGAGAGAGCTGGAATACAGAGAAAATTACCTGTAAGAGAGAACTGCAAGTTAGCAGGAGATCAAAATGTTTTGAGTTACTGTAATTTTGAATGTAATATGTAGCCATTGAGAACTTGTGAATATAACATAATGGAAAATTGATCCAAATGTGTGTTGTTTGGACTGTGTTCCTTTTCCTGTTATTTTCTATTTTCATGAACAAGTGGATGGAACTGTGAATTTTTCCAGTTTCAATTGTTTCTCTTCATTGGAAGCTCTGCAAGGTGTGCATAGAGCCAGAGAGGAACATCGTGGATCCAAATCATCGAATCCCCTAGACGCAAGGAGTGCACGGGAATTCGAGGCCTACACGAGGTAAAGCTCAGGAGGAATAGCGTTTTAGAGAAGCGTTATCAAGACCCAGAAAACCCCATCTCCCTGGAAGAAGCGAAGACCGAGTCTTTGAGGACTTAGAAATTCTTCTAAGTCTGAAGTGAGTAAAAGATCAGGAGGAAGAACGCCATCGAGTGTTGGATCATGACAGAAGACCCCATAGACCATCCGATTTGAGGGAGAAGCGCAAGCTTTAACACTGCGTAGATCCAGGAGGGGAGATCTCAGAGATCTGAATGAACGGTGGAGAATTCTCGAGGAGAGTCGTGAAATACCGCCAATCGTTGGATCAAGTGGAGTTGCAAGGAGGTCAGCGATGAGGAAGAGATCTGAACCATAGATCTTAGGGACTATCGTGAGTTATCGATTGAGTGCCAAGGTATTTCGGGGTTTCGGCGTTTCTACATTTCGATATTTCGGCAATCAGGAGTTCCAAGGAATAGTGATATGACAGAGGTCCTTGTCTCCCGAAACCCTGAATAGCGAAATAGAGAAATAGTGAGGTCGAACGTGGGTCATAGATCTCAGGAGATATTGTGAACTGTTGATCGAATGCTAATGCATTTTGACGTTTCAGGATTTTGGTATTTCGGCAACCGAGAATCCCAAGGAGCAGAGGTATCCCCTACGTTTTGATTTCGTGAAACACGAAATCCCAAAGGGGTAGGTGCTGGGAAATTTTGACATTTTTCCATTTCAGCATTTCGGCCACCAGGGGTTCGAAAGGGGAAAGGAGGGATCCTTGCATCGTGATTCCCTGAATTGAGAAACCCCGAAAGAGAGAATGCCAAGCTAGTTCGACATTTCGTGAACCGGGATTTCAAAAGACAGAGAACATGGGAGCACTTGCATCGCAATTCCCTGAATCACAAAATTCGATAGCGCTTTGGCATTAAGCGCGTGGACACAAAGCGATGGTCACGTGGACGAAGGATAAGGGAGGAACCAAAGCCTGTTAATCCCTTTTCGGCATTTCGGGACCTGAGAGGTTGAAGGACCAAGAATCGTCTTCCGCCAGAATTGCGAAATCGCGAATTCCGAAATCCCGAAAGGTGGAACGTGGTCATGGGTAGATTTCAGAATTTTAGGGTTCGGGTGTTCGAGAGACCAGGAGTCAGAAGACGTGGAGTCCCAGCTCATGAAATCATGAAACCTTGAAACACAAAAAGGAGGGGCGCACAGGTTTTCTCAAGACCCGTGTCGGAGGACGAAGGGACCTGTGGATTTATCCAAAGGGTTCCAGAAGGAGCCCAAAGAGCCATTTCAGCTCAGAGAAGAGAATGATCCAGAGACCGGGAGGTTGCAGAACCCTGCTGAGGTAGGGGGTCTGCATCACAAGGGGATGATTTGCATGGATCCCGATAGAATGGATGAGTAAATCCCCCTATGTGGAAGCGGGGGGGGGATGGAAAGAAGGGGGGAAAATAGAGAAAGGATGGATTCAATAGAAGGAATCCAGAAGAATATGGAATTAGGTGAGGAGAGGATAGACCCAGAAGATCATAGTAGAAAAAGAGATGAGAGATATGCAAGAAAAGATGAGCTAAGGAGGAAAGTTGAATAAAAGAGTAGAGAAAAGAAAGAAAGGAGTGAAGGATGAGAGGTCATACCCAAGATGAAGAGAAAGGAAATTGCACTAGAAGGGTGTGCAAGAGACAATTATGTGACAAAGAGAAGTGCAAAAGATGAGAGGCCCTCAAAGAGATACAACATTAGGAGGAATCTATCAAGAGAGGATACTAGAAGTAGTGGGATTAGGGTTGAATAAGACGAATTCAAATCCCCTTGGCCGATAAGAGATGTAGTCACATTAGAGGAATATAAGGCATTGATCAACAACACCATTGCAATGAAAGATGGTGATGAAACCCTATGAGAAGGAGAAGAGGTCTTAGAAATTGTGAGTGAGATTGTGTGGCTATAGGTAGGAATGTATTTGGGATCCCTCACTAAAGATAATGAGAGATTATGGATGAACCCCCTCTTTGAACCACCTTAGCTCCCATTGCGCATTTGTTATCAAGAAGAAGAACCCAAAGAAAATGCAGAGGTAAGAGAATCCAAGGTAAGAGAAAGAGAAGTAGAAGAAGAGATGTTGAAAGATATGAGTGGAGGAGAAACCAAAGTCAACAATACTTCACAAAGAGGAACATCTGTATCAACAACATCAAGTAGTATTTAGTCAAGATGAAAAGGTGTCAGATCGAGTATGTTGAACCAAGAATTAACTCTATGTCTTCCCACATTTCATGGGATGGGAAGAGACAATGCAGAACATCATTGGTTTATGTGCAACGTTATATTCTCTGTGAAAAGAGTCACAGAGGATGCATCCAAGATTGTGCAACTAGAGAACAAATTCAGAGATAAATATCTGACGTGGTACATGAAGTACAAGGCTACTACACTAGTGACACAAGACAAGTTCCTGACAGAGATTAGGGAATTTCATAAGCCTAAGTCAGAATCAGAATGCATCACTGAGATCAAAGACATCAAGCAACAAGATTGAGAAACCGAGTGGGACTATGAACAATGATTCAAAATATTGTTGGAAGTACTCACATTTTATGTCCAAGAAATTCAACATAGATAATAGTTTACTGTAGGACTCCTTCCCCACATTTGCGTCCTAGTCACCCAACAGAAGGTGACGACTCAGGTGGAGTCCATGGAGACTGTGATGCACCTAGAAGCTACATCATGAGGTGGAGAAACATCGACAGGGCTAGTGTGGGTACAATCTTAGCTCGCAAACATCACCATGCAATTATAGGATATGGATAAGGCTAAGGTGGTGTGCGAGAATATGTGGTATACTACATTTCACACAGAAGGTCACCATAAGAACGAGTGTCCTACGTTGGGGAGTTACATGGAGACGATTGTGCCAAATTTGTTTCCAACCAGACCAAGACTGACTTGTGTGATATTTATAGACAACGAGGCCATATACTTCCTCGTTTCCAAACACTATATAAGTATCATAAGACTACACATACCCCATTTTGTGATTTTTTCGAATCCATGGGACACGATGTGAATAATTTTCAGTCATTGTAGCTTATGTAGGATCACATTGTAGATGCCTTCTTGGTCCAGAAAGAACATAAAGGTGGAGACCATGGAGTCTTTGGCATAGGAGGATACCAAGGAGGTCCGAGAGGAGGATATGGATGTGGAAGAGGAAGAGGATGTGGTGGTGGAGGAATACCACCTACCTAATTTAATTGTGGATAAGTAGGCCACATGTCGCAATTATGTACCAAACGACATGCACTTTATGGGTATTTCCACATTACAAAGCATGTCACCAATGATTTCCCGGACTTGTTGGAAAAATGGGAAGCAAAGAAGGGGCATTGAAATATGGTGACTACGAAGCCACATGGAGATCATAAGACAAAAGAAGAAGTTGATGCACTGGTGGTAACTCGAGGAGGAAATCAGATGGGTATAGAATTGGAACGAGGAGAAAGTTTTGGTCAGAATACAGAAGGGAAGAACAGGAAAGTGATGCAATAACCTCCTAAATTTGATTCCATGCAAAAAAATTAATTTCTACATGAAGCCTAGAAGGCATTGGAGGAAGACAATGCACACGAATAAGTGAGGCACACAACACAGAGGGAACTAGGGGAAGCCTGGGTGCATGAATAATTGTCACACATGACATAGAATGGAAGAGGAACACATGCGTGAAGAGCTATGACACACAACGCAAGAGGAAATGCAATGCAACACTTATTGAGAGGATGAATAAGAGAACCAACTAAGTGATTTATTGCATTTTTTCATTAAAATGATAAGCGATCCTAACACTGCAAATAAATTAACCCACATGTTACAGATATGTATGGTGGAAGAATAAACCACTGTGTATATTTCTTCCCCACTACCAAACCATGGTGTACCAGGAGAGAAGACAAAAGTGTAGAGGAAGAGAATTTAAGATGATAGTTGAGCTAAAAAACTATGATATGGATGGTGTCATGTTGGATCTGAGCTCCCACATGATAATATTGTTGAAGAAATCATGGGAGTTGATGGGTAAACCAAACTTAGTGTGGTCCCCTATTCAACTCATGCTTTCCAACCAATATAGAATCTATCCTATTGGTAGGCTAGAGCAAGTGGAAGTGAACATTGAAGGAGTGAAGAAAAAAGAAAACTTTGACGTGATTGAAATTATGGATGACTTAGACCCCTACCCATATCTACTTGGAATTGATTGGGAATTTGATAACAATGTAGTGTTGAACTTGAATAAGCGACATATGTCCTTTGAAACAAACCCCTTACGCATTATTGTGTCATTGGATACGAATGAGGGAGATAGATATAATGATCTCATGAATGAGGATGCACATAGTTCCATCATCAAGAACATATATAATATCATAGGGCATAGGCAGGATTATGTCAATCCAACAACTAATAGTGAACTAAGTTGGAAAAGTGTTTTCTCCTATGACACAAATTTAGAGGATGTTATGGTCATATGGTAGAATAAGATATATGAGGTATCAACTAGGGGATGTGCATGAATCATGAAGGAAGTGTGTTGGATTGGATCAAAGATATGTGATGTACCAAGGTTTGATGGTGCAGGCCCAATTGAAAACATTTATGGCGTAGATGGAAGAATTGGTACCGGATACCCAAAGGATATAGGCCATGGATGTAGTAATTAAAGGAACACCTATGCGCTAGTGGGAGACAAACCGTGTGGATATCCAAGAATGGGTGCAAGTGGTAGAACATATAAATTCAAGTTCCAACCTACAAATGAATTTGAATTTATAAACTAGTATAAAGGTACTAAATATCCTTAGGAGCTTAGTTTCTTCGATGAAAGGTGATAAACAACCAAGACTATTCCTAGCACACACGTTGTGCCAAAGAAAACTAAGGAAACCATGCCAAAAGTTTCCTGCACATGCCATATGCCACTTGCAATCTCAAACCCCCAAGATAAACAATGTGCACTTATATCGAAACGATATCAAGGTTGGGCCACTATCCCAGTTGGAAGGATACATATAACATGACTCGATGAACAACCATGAAAAGGGAGGATAAACTGAGTTCTAATGAAGATGTGTCACAACCCAACAAGGTTGAATTCCTAGTGATGACATACTCTTCTTAAGACAAGGGTGCGTGGTAGATAGGCACTATGCATAACTAGAATAGGACTTAGGAAGCTTAGGTATAATTGAATAATTAAATAGGTGGATTAGATAGATAGACACAATAAAGAGAATGAGACAGTTTGTACCTGGACATGGATTTAGAAGATTCATAGGTGATTAAGGTATAAATTCCATAGTACAACACAAAGGATAGAACAACAAGACATGATAGTTGGCTACTATGGTGAAGGCGGACATGATGGAAGAGAGGCATGTAGTTATAAATCATATAAGTGGCATCATCCTAGGTAATGGGAATTGGTTATGGAAATAATTCCCCATGGGACATGACAATTATGGCAGTAAAGGACACTATTGATGACATGTAAAAACCTCTAAGGAAATATAAAAATCAGGCATTGTGGGAAGGAAGTCACCTATTGAGTATTTAACATTCAAAGGCCATCCTTCACTTCATTATTTATGCACAACTAACTGGGTTTACAATGAAAGAGTTGAGTGTAAAACGCCCAAATTACCGAGAGCATCAAAATTTCCATGAAGTAGCGCCTCCTACTTAGGACAAGTATCCCTTTTGAGACATAGTTGCCATAGTAATTCTAAGATAAAGCTCATGAGTTGAAGGTAACAATATAGGATCTCTAGAATGCTAAGAATTACCGGAGATAGTGGCCTCCTGAAGTAAAACCAAGCATGGAAGAAATTCTAGGAATCAAAGGAACAATCCATTCCCTTTCATGAGCTACCCCCAACGTATGTATCATAGCCCCCCTAGCAGGAATGATTTTGAAGCTGAAATATGTCGACTTTAATATACATGATGACGAGAAATTTTTGGAATTGTAGTTCGATGCTTACATAGAATTGATTACATGACGAGATGGATGACTATTCCCAACCACCAAGGAATGGGAAAATCCTCTGAAAAAATCAAGGACAATGTCTCTGCTAGATTTCCCACATTTTGGGCATAATTAGTCCATCGACCAATGTGTATGGATATTACTTACCTTCTTGCATGGGGGAGTTTAGTGGCTCAACCAACCATATCAAGTCGACGTCAAAATAATCAATATGGTCACAAGACTCCCCATAGAAGACGATAATCCAATTGCAACACTAAAGGATAAATATGAAATGCATGATGAGATGTACACAAAATATGACACACACAGGGGATCCAAAGGAGTGGTGATTGCAGAGATAAATGAACATAGAGTCTTCTTCGCCACACAAGGAATTTCCTACAAACGAATGTGAAAGGATGAGTGCCCATTATAGTTAGTTTTCACCACAGAATGTTGCATCAATGGAGTTAAAATGACATGGGCATGATACCTATTTAATGAGTTTGTATAGGATTTCCTAGAACTGCAGGATTTCGGTAAGGAGTTTCACTACAACTAGGTATTATTGCTCCTATCCATGGTTGTATGGAAACTACCACCACAACATGAATACAACACAGAATCCTTGACTTGGTTCCTAGAACTACAACATACCAAGGATAGGAGCACCCAGGTTGAGAACAATACTTCATTTGAGCTATGGTTTACTAAACTACTACAAGCAATTGCGTTAGCACCATGCGTACCGTGAACCATTATGAATAGGTACAAGTCTTACCTCATGTTTGAGTGTACTTTCCCTAATGTGTTTATTTATCCAAGTGCATATCTAGAAGCCTAAATTGCTATGCTTCCATTCTATATCACCAAGGAAGACATCAAGATGGTTGTTTCCGAGTGTCCAGAAAACTTGTGCCCCACACCCGAGGATGAATTAGAGAAACTATAAACAAGAATGAAGAAAAGACAGGAGAAGAAAAAGGTAGAGAAAACCCAACAAAAGGGTAAAGAGCGGGTGGATGAGTAGCACCAAGATGAAACATCCCAAGGAAAGGGAAAAGGAACTATGGGAAAGCGTACATGCACAGATGCTTCTAAAGAAGAAGGAAAAGGAAAAGGGCCCAAGAATAACTCGACGTAGATGACACCAACAAAGACACTGCCTGCGAAGAAACTGTGCAAAACACTCAGACTGAGTCCCGACCCTGAGGCTAGCAAGCTAGAGCGCACACCAAATATGCCACAATAGACTGGCACTATTCCCAATATAGAGGAAATACACTCAATACCGAACTTGCATAAAGTGGTGCCTGGTGATAGAAATGAAAAGGGGCATGAGACCCATATTACAACGCAGGAACCAAGGCAGACTTTCGCGTCCATCTCAGGCATCATCAAGGAGCTCAAGGCTAATTTTCTAGTCCAACAAATAATGATTAGAGAGTTGACGTGAAATATAGATGAACTTTGTCAAAATTTGGAGCTCGCTCCAACGACTAAGTACCCACCCCAAGAACAAAGGATGACAGAGAGAACAACTCACACCAATTCACTGTGTAGCAGTTCCCAAAGACTAGTGTTGTGGTTCAATCCTTTGGAGGTCACTACCATCGAGTCACCCAACTCCATAGAACCTCGATTGTTACCCTATGTCTATCTAGAGTTGGCACATGTACCTTCACAAGACCTGCAAATGTATATGACTCATATTATGAACAAACTAGGGGACATGCACCATGTACTCATCCAGTCGTATGCACAATTGGAGCAACAACATGACTAATAAATTTCTGCCCATAGAGAAACTCAAGACATGAATGGCCAAAAAATGGTTTCCTATAAGGAACTTGAAGCGGCCTACCAAGAGACCAAATCACTCCATACAACAGAGCTCACTACACACGCATCATTGATCAGCGCAATCAACAAGGTCTATGCACAAATTCCCCATACAATAGAAGACACTTCCGACCTCCCTACACCATGTAAACTAAGCAAAGTGAAGTAGAGAGTCCTATATTTGGAAGCATACAATCTAGAGCTTTAGGAAAAGTTGAAGCACACTACAAAATCTGACACAAGGGTTTTTTGACGCTTGAATCCGTTAGGATCGAAATGACAACATCACAAGGATATAAATCCCCCTGCATTTTTATAGAGGTGGTACTCCTCTTTAGATTTTATTGGGAATTCTAGATATTCAGAATGTGAGACTTGATAGAAGTCCTTCGTAGTAATTCAAAGAAATATAAATATTGCAAGAAAAAAATAAAAAATAAAATGTTTTTTTTTTCTTTTAAAAGGAATTTCCCGAGAAAGGACTAGGAACCGAGCATATTCACACATTTAAAACAAATAAGCAAAATCCCCTCACATCCATCATAGTTTTGCTAAATATTTCTGATCACATAAAACTAAAAAGAAGATGGTCTGCATGCATAAGACAACTTTAACAGAGTGAATATGGGAAGCTCAAATAAAGATAATGATAGATCAACCTCAAATACTTTATATTTATAACTCTGGGTTACAAAGTACATTCAAGATTGTTCCTTAAATATCTCTCTTGAAATTTCTAAAAAATATATAGTCGGTTACATATTCTTTGAAATTTAAAATGCGCTTGTCTTAAAGGCTGGGATTGGGACTCTCGTGGACCATAAAGCAAATATACAGAAGAATTAATCTTGTAGAATGAAGATGGTGGGTGGTAAAAGAACAACAAGACCTGGTAAGAAGAAAAGATGAGTTATTAGTCTTCAGTTAAACCTTTCTAGTGAAAGAGGTGGAATAACTGATTGAAGGACTTGATAAAATAAATAAATATGTGATCAACATAAACTTACTATGATGGTCTCTCCTGTATTCATTTTCTTGTTGGTTTCCTTTTATTGTCTTCATTGATGGTTATAGGAACCATCTCAACTGCTTCTTTCCCCTCAGTGGTTAGTTTGTCTATAGATTTCTTAAACCATTCTTCAATATAACTTTTCATTGGTGCCACATTGATTTCATACCGGATTTTGATGTTGAACAACTCACCCTCCATGTCTCTTAGATCAAGGGAAATGCCATGTAATGCTTCTTCAATGTCCTGATTTTTTATGGAGTAGTCCACTAGCCAATTGTCTATGTCGTTCTCATCATATTCAAGTATACCATATAAATTTTCAACTGAAATCCCTTTAAAGATCTCAACTTTCTCATCAAATTGTTGCTTTGTTAGGAACAACGAGTTGAGGATTAATTTGGGATATTGGACTTCATTAGTGCTTCCGGCCAGGTCCACCTCTATGATCCTTTTGAATAGTTTGTCCCTCCTTGATATGACTTGGCTGCACATTTGAACAATGTTGTTCAAGTTTTTTTATCTTTTCTTTCCAGCACACATTCAACTATTTGATTTGACTTGGAGAGGGAAGATCCTCCTCTCTTCTCCTTAGTTCTATCATGTTGGAAACTTTAATACCAAAAGGTACCACAACATCAAGGTAAAAACCTTCTTCATTCTTTAGGTCATCTTGCAAATACTCATGGAAGGAATGCGCCCTTGGGCTAAAAGAAATCATGTTCTTTGAAATTTCCCAAGATTTTGTGATCAATGCCATTCTTTTCTTGATATTTCTCTCAACATAGCTCCTGGCTAATGTAAGTAAGCTTGAGGATCCTTTTAATTTAGCAGCGGGTGTGGTGGGTCCAACGATTTCCAAAGGACTTATAATAAGTGGAAGAGGCATTAAGGTCTCTTGCAGTTCCTTAATCATTTATTTTAACTTTGTGTTTTCCATTTCAAGACCGTCAATGGAGTCATCCAATGCATCGTCTGTTGGTTGTGGAACTTGATTATCTTCCTGATTCATAGGTCTTTGTTTTTAGTCGTGTTTATACCCCATGAAGACTTTACACCTTAGAAGAATGTACACTCTTCCACGTGGGGGAGTGCTGAGGGGGGTTACCCCCTCTGCGGGGTCCGGGGGGTTCGGGGGAGAAGCCCCCGAAGAAAAAAATTCCTTGTAAATGTATATTGTAATTTCATTGTAAATCTGGACCATTCATTATAAGGTCACAAATTTAACGGTATAAATTATGTTAGGGTTTTTTTGCCTAGAAGGAAACCCTCTATTATGAGGGAAATGTATTGCGGCTATGCATTATGGCGAATATTGTATTCTGAGATAGGAGACTGTGAGAGATAGAAGAGGAAGTTACAACGGGTTTGTTGTAGGTTGTATCCCTTCATTTGTTGGATAATAATAAAAGAAGGACCTGACAATTTCTCCAGCGGACGTAGCCCACATTGGGTGAACCACGTATATATGTGTCTCTATTGTATTGTGTATCTTTTGTGTTTTATTTCCACATTTGTTTTATTTTATTGCTCCATGATCCTGTTTTTCTAACATCGCCAATTGATTTATGAATTCTATAAATCTAGGAAGCCCACATATCTCTTAGGTCAACCTATGAACGGAAATTTTCTTTTTTATTCTTTACATCACTTTTCTCAATAATTAATTTCTTGGATTCCCTGTCAAAGACAACGCTCTGAAAAAAAAATGTCTCTTCTTTGTTGAAGGTCTCATTTTCAATGATTTCCAAAGACAGATTCTAGTGGGTCGTGTTCCCTAGTTGATCCAGTGGGGGAAACATTTTCTCAATGTTTTCCTTGAGATCCATATATTCAAGGGAGAATCTATTGATGTCACTCTTTATGCGTTGGTCTTCTTCTTCTTTCACAACGTTCTTCCTCTTTTTTCTTAGAGGAATCTTGTGCGAGCTTTTAATTTTCCCCAGAGGGGTATTCTTGTCTCCTTCGTCACCTGAACTACTATTGGTCACTTTTCTAGATGGGTGGGCCATTGGACCATTGGAGAATTTCTCTGGAATGTTGTAGTATTACGAGTAATAGTTGGGGACTGGGAAATATTCTCGTTGGGACCCTTACCTTTCTGCTTGTAAAATTTATTGGTACTGAGTATCGTTTCCAAGTCACCAGCATTGTGAGTAGGATCCCCCAAGTTATTATTTTCTTCTTCATTTAGAACAATATGGATAAATGAATTGCTGAATCCCACTGCTAGCATATGCTCCACAAAAATTTTGTTAGGGTCAAATCCTTTTATCTTTTCAGCATACTTGAGATTCAAATTGTTGAAGTGGTTTGCAAATTCATCGATTTTGTTTATATTTCTGAATACAAAGTCCCTAATTTTTCAGGGCAAGGGTATGAATCGCTTTTTTTGTTTCTCATGAAGAAAGTGCATCTAGAGATTATATTGCCTTGCAAATTCTGTAATAAACATTCTATCAGACATATGGCATGGGAGAAAGGAGGGATTTTCCTTAGAACCGAAAATCCTGATAACATTTCAATTTTCCATTTTCTCCATCGTCCTATTTTTATCGAAGAATTTACTTTCATGGTCAGATATTCAGAGGATATATTTTCCAAATAACAATCCTTTAAAAACCGAGACAAAATCATTGAAAACTTCATAGAAATGCAAAGAAGCTTTGTGTCTCCGCAATGCTTGGTACCAGAAGGTAACTGAGTCAAATTCATAGTTCACCTTCTTGGAGATAGACAATTTAGGAAATTGACATCAACATGCTATCACAAATTCCAAATAAGAAGCCATAAATAATTTCTTATATTTTTTGTAGTGTGATAATTGGGAAGATATTTCAATGGAAATCAGTTTTCCCAAACCAAAAATGGATTTCTCTTTGACAGTAAAATATAAGATATAAAGAATCATACGAGAAATGTTGGCGGTACTTTCTTGGCATGTCACCCTAGTGAATAACCAAGCAATTTCCTGAAAGGGGTTTTTGAATGAGTTGGCCTGCAACCTGGTAATATCTTCAGGGATGGCTGTGGGATTATCCAAGGGTCATTGTCATGCTTTTTCAAGAAATCCCTACAATCTTCACCTTTGAAAGTAAGTGTTGGTTCGGGAAGCTTCAACATTTTACGAAACACTTGAGGTGAAAGAGAGTTGGGAGAATGGTCTTGAAGTTGAATAATCCGCTGACTTGGTATACATTTCTCAACACACCGTGCAACCAGTTTCTTACAGTAGAAAACCTCGGGGACACACCCTTCACGAGCAATTCCAGACATCCAAATCACTTCCTTCTGAGAAGAAGGGGATGAATAATAAGAATATGCTCTAGACCACTGAAAGTTCCGGTCCTCTCGTCCAAAAATATTCAAAGTATCTCCGTAGAACTGTTGTCAAGATGCTGCTACCATAAGTTGACGAGAGTGTTCCTTTAATCCATATAATATTTTCAATGGGTGCTTGAGAGGGATAACCATAATACTATGTTCGTCAAATCATGTCTTAATGCGGTTTAATGAAAAAATCTACTTGAGCCCTTTTCTTATTAATGACGATATTTACGGAACCTGCATGATGAGTTAATAGCATTAAACCATTCTTAAATGTGTATTGGTAAAAGCACGAGGATGATGGGGACGGGCGAGAGAAAATACGATTTGGGAATTTTTGTGAACCCGCGGTTGTGAAATGTCGAAAATAGGTTGATTATTGTACTGAGGTCGGTCAGACTCAATATAGGAGAGATGAGATATTTAGGAGATTGGGGAGTTTGTTGGTCAAAATGTAGATTGCAGATCTTTTAGGTGTAAAATGGATATCATGAAACATGGGATATGAAAGCTTGAACCCGCAAACCCACAACTGCAGAAACGATTAAGTATATGATAATATAGAGGTTGGTTAGACTCATGATATGGAAATATGAATGGAAGTGAAAACCCGTGAGTTTGTGAACCCGTGAACCCGCCATTCTAAAAAGAAAAAACAACTAAGTATAGTAACTATAAAGGGAGAATAGAAGGGAGAAAATAAAGGGGGAATTCGAGTAAGTATAGAAGAGGGAAAAGAAATGAAATAAAGAAGTTGGGAAGATATAAAGGGGAAGGGAAACTCAGAAGCGGGAAATGGTCTCAGCAGGGTTACAACAACAAATTGCAAGGGCAGGAGAGGAACGAAAAAATGGGAAAGCACACATCACATATTTCTAAGGGGTGGTCAACTATAGTTTCAAACTATGGACACATCTCCATAATTTCTTTAAAGTCTGCGTGATTGATGATTATATATGAGCAACTAAGGCATATGCAGTGCAATAGCAATAGGAATTTCCCTCCTTTCCTCCTATAAAGAGACAAGAGGCCATGACATAGATCACCACCAAGCTTTGAGATATTGTGTTGACCCACACTGAACAATAAAAACTCTTAAGAATCACGCTTAATGCGGTGGAAAAATCCCAGCTGCATTACCATAATCTTGTGGATGTGCAAGCAACGACAACCCCGATTGTAAAAATAGTGGATAAAATAAACCTTACCTCATCAACAATCACATCAGGTGAGCTCAAATATTTTTGCAAGAATATGTAAGAGATGCAAGAAATTTTTGATGAGGTTGATGGCCAATTCAAAACATTCATCCAGGAACTCATTACAATAGTTCCATCAACCTCCTTTGTCACATTGTAAGCATTGTCGTTGGCTCAAGGACGAACGAACTAACAACATCGGGGGACTTGTTGGCACCTAAGGTTTGAAGATTTTGCATGTGCCATAAGTCAACACCGCGCACTCACTCAAGAATATTCACTGCACTGTGCTAGGTTTCAAAGTCTACACCAACCAAGGATTTATGGTGCATGCCAACCCATTTTGTAATGCGCACGCCAACCTATTTTTTCACTGTTTATGCCAACCCATTTTGTACTACACAAAAGGACTTAAAGAAACTGCATGTAGGCCAAATATGAAAAGATCTTTAGGAATCATTGTAACTAATTATGTAACAACTCGACTGGTCATGGTCGAGATTATGGATGAGGTGGAAATTTTGTTATGATTTCCATGCTTTGTGAAAGATATGGGGGGGATGCATACAGATATGTAAGGGTTGAGATTTTGAGTAAAGAGAGAGTTCATTGTTGTATGAGAGAGGGAGATGAACTAGAGGTCGAGTAATGCTAAGTTTTCACTTCTTGTTATGTCTGGTTGTGATATGCATGGGAGTTAAAGTAGATCGAGGTCTAAGCGCATGGCTCACCTATGTTCATGATTGTGAATGTAACTTGAATAAGATACAACCATATTGTATCTTATTGTCTCGAATGAATGGAATGAATAAATAAAGTCTGAGCATATTTAATATATGCATATGATGGGTTATGGTTTGAATGTATGAATGCGTTATTTTATTTTTCTTACCATGACTAAATGAATGAATAGATTATGAAGGTTTCCTCTATGTTTTATTCCTTCACACCTTGCACAATATCGATGGTCTCTGTGATTCTCATGGTGTCTCAGGTGAGACCTTCTTCATTCCATGACTGAGGATTGAATATGCCAACGCCTATGGGGTTTTTTTGGTAAAATATTATCGAAACATATGTCTTTAACCCCCTAGTGAGAAGAAAGAGCCAATAAAGAGGTATGCTAGTTAATAAAATATTGTCAAATTAATGAGAAACACTTCAAAGATATATATTCATGCTATTCTCTACAATTATCTTTTGAATATAAAAATGTTTCATTCCTAAATACCAAACATAATGAACTTACAAATAAATGGAAATAACATAGCATAAATATAAAATTTGGGGCACCTCCACACCTAAGAGTCGGATAAAACCTACTAAACCGAAATAATGGAGGAATACATCATCACAAAATAACAATTTCAAGTTGATTATTATATTAATAAAAGTTAATCATATACATAATATAGTGGGAAAACTCTTATTTATAAGAATAAAATACAAAATCTCTAATGTTAATCTTAAGTTACATGTTTAGGCATTTATTATATAAAGTAGAATTTGTAAACACATATAACCTTATTACAAATAATGGAGGAATACATCATCACAAAATAACAATTTCAAGTTGATTATTATATTAATAAAAGTTAATCATATACATAATATAGTGGGAAAACTCTTATTTATAAGAATAAAATACAAAATCTCTAATGTTAATCTTAAGTTACATGTTTAGGCATTTATTATATAAAGTAGAATTTGTAAACACATATAACCTTATTACAAATATATCACCAACCAAATATGTTATGATTTGGTACACAACATTCTCTCCTTAGAAAATCATTTTCCCTCAAATCTTTAAAATACAATCAATAAAATCTTTAAAATACAATCAATGGGATGCATTTTAGAACTCAAGTAACATACATTTTTCACCTTATCAATAAAATCTTTAAAATACAATCAATAGGATGCATTTTAGAACTCAAGTAACATACATTTTTCACCTTAGAACTTATAGCATGTACATTTTACACTTTATCACTTAAATCACATGCACTTTTACAACAAAACTCACATTTACAACATAAATCATTTTATAACTTAGATGGTAACCATTTTTCACTTTATAAGTAAGTGGCAAGCACTTTATAACTCAAATGACATGCACTTTACAATAAAGTAACTTAAAAATAGAGAGCAAAATTTGACCCCTTGACTACATATTACCAAAAGTGTTTCTTAACCAAGTGAGCTAAAAGATAATTATATATAAAGTATAAGAAGAGAAAGGAGGTTATATCTCTTTTTTTCATACTTTTTGGAATCCTAGAGGATTGTGATTTTTTCCTTTCCCGTCAACTCATCATTTCTTCCAATTCCAACACCCTTGTTGTTGTGTGATCCTTCACTCCATCTCACACCTTGACCCTGTTCTTTACCCTTCTTCAAGTCATTACGCCATCATATGCTACACTTCATCATTCAAGATAGGAATCACTTTAGCTATGACCTCCTTCAAGTGTTTATTGTACACAATGCAACCTTGCTCTACAACTAGGTCATTTTGCACACCAAATCCAACTTTCTACCATTGATGTGTTTCCACACTTTTCCATGAATTTCTAAACCATCCCATGTTGTACCAAACCTCCCACCCAAAAATAATTATGGACAACTAAGAAAATCTACATTACCACCATCATCCATTGCATTCAATGCACCCTTCCCTTTGGGGGTTATTACTGCCTAGATAGAGTTTTGATAGTTCTCCTCTCCTCCAATGGTTACTTATTCCTCATATTTATGGGGATACTTGTCCCATACCACCTAAAGTCCATCACTTTCAATGAGATCGACATCCCATAAGATAATTGATACTTCCTCATTGTCTTGCAAATCTTCATCCCATGCCATGTGCGTTACTTTGACATCTTCATTACAATTGTTATTGCATACCACCTATGCCATTCCCCCTTATCTATGGAACCATTGTAATTTTTGGAAGGAATAATTTTAATTCCCATGATGCATGGACCTTATTCATTCCATTTTGTTCTAACATCTCTATGATTTCTTCTTTAAAGAACTTGAAGTGTTCTTCCACTTCAACCCTTGTTACATAGAAATAATTTATTTCATCAATTTCTTTTTTTCCTTAAAAAAACGAAAACCAATGCACAATTCCTACAAAACTCAATTGAAGTTTTGACACCACTTGATATGTTTTTAAATACCAAATGGAGTTTTTCTTACAAATAAATGGAAATAAAAAAAACATAAACAATAAGAGTGAGGGCCCCTACATACTAATGGATGATTAGCACCTTCTAAACCAAAACCAAAATAATGGAAGAATATATCTCCACAAAATGAAAACTTCAAGATGATGATTATATTTATAAAAGATAATAAGATACATAAGATAGTAGGAAAACCCCTATGACCATAATATTTAAAAACCATACCTCAATGCTTAAGTCATGTAAAGGCCTTTATTATATAAAAGTGGTCTTTGTATACACATGTGACCTTATTACAATGATACTGCCAATTAAAGATGTGATTAGGTAGACAACAAATAACATGTTCTATGTTTACGTGTGCATACAAAGTTTAAATTACAAGGATATGAATTCAAACAAAAATGAACAAAGTTACCAACTTAACGAGAACTCTTTAGAGTTCTATTTTTTTTAGAGGTCGCATTTTTACCCCTGTTTCAAAAATGGTGTGACCGACAGCATCCTTTTTTTTTGGAGGTGGGTAAAATTGTGACTTGTTTAAAATCACGACCTTGACATTGTAGACAGAACCCTCAAATTGATCCTCGAATCAAAAAGTGATGCTACTAGTAGCACCACTTTTTTTTGAGTTAAAAATATGATCTAATTGAAATTGTGGCCTTGAACAGTGGCACCACCGCAGATAAAACATTGAAAATCGACTCCTAAATCTAAAAGTGATATTACTTGATAACTTATTTATTATCTTTTTTTTTTTCTAAATAATTTACATTAAGAAGCTGATCGGAGTCGATCTCCCTCTCCTTCCTCCAGTATTTATGATTCTTATCAACTGACATTGTCCCCCATGGAAGAGATTCGACGACAAGTCATGAGGAAGAAGAGTTTTGGGGATATGCACTCGTGGAAGAGGAAACATTGTTGGTTCAAAACTAGGACAATGAGGATGTCTCAACTTCTCCTTCCACGAGAAGAACTCAACCAGAGGAACCCACTCCTTTCGAACGGACGAACAACATGGGTAACATGTCTTGAGATAAATAGTAATATTCCCACAAGATAAGAGAAGAGGACCCTCCCCATAGATTTTCATCTAAACAACTTCAATTAATTTTTGAAATTTAGAGGGACATCACGAAACAACAATTATTTTAGGAGATGATGGACCGAAAGCTATCATATCTCTATGACTCACTCTCCGAACAACAACCATGCCAACATTTTCCAGAGTGTCTTCATCAGTGTGCCTTAGCTCCAACTTGGCGAGTTCCTCCTCGAAGCGATGGCAGTAATGCTCAGTCAGGAATTTGATTAAGCATCTCAGCTATGGATTTTGTCTATCTTTTTTTATCTTAGTTTACATAGTCTTTAAGTTCGCTTTGAATCTAGGATTGCTCTATAGACATTATAAAAAAATTATATATGTTGATTTTGATCCTCAAGGTAGACATTTGAAGATATATAAGACCTGATGTTGGAGTTGGTTTGAATTTTTGGCAATCCAGACACCAGGTCAAATGCTATGTGTATGGAACTCGATTTTATAAAGGTAATATAACTTTTTAGCTTAAAAAAGAGATTGTATTAAGAAAATAATTAAATTGGAAAAAAAAACCATAAAAAACTAAAAAAAAAACAATTTTCTTTTATAAATAAAGAAAAAAAAAATGTTGGAAAAAAAATGAAAATCACAATTTGTTTAAGCAAAAAATTAAAAAATAAAAATAAAATCTGAATTGTTTTTTGAAAAAATAAAAATAAAAATAAATAACCCTTCAAACAAAAAAATTTAAAACACCAAATTGAAAAAAAAAAACATGAAAAAACAATTTTTTTAATAAAAAAATTGAAAAACAATCTAAAATAAAAATAAAAATAAATAATAATATTTAAAATAAAACACAATTAAAAAAAATCAAAAACATAAATATTAAACACAAACATTAAAAAAAAATCGAAATACAAAACTAAGCTACATTAAAAATATACTAAAAAATAATAAAATTTAAATGAAATTAAAAAATTTAAATATATAAAAATAAAATCAAAATTAAAATTAAAAAAAACAAAATAAAATCTAAAAATGCAAAAGAAAACAAATTAAATTTTGATAATTAAAAAAAAAAAATTAAAATTGAGAAACAAACAAACTAAAATTTATTTATTAAAATTCAATAATTAAGAAAAATAAAAATTTTGTGGGAGGGAGCGATGCCCGGCATTGCCCCCCTCCCCCATGGGCGTGGATTGCAGTTCACTGCCGTGGGGAAGGGGATCAATGTTGGGCATCGCTCCCTCCCACACAATTTTTATTTTTTTTTAATTATTGGATTTTAATAATAAAAAAATTTAGTTTGTTTATATATATA
Source organism: Picea mariana (assembly GCA_032191745.1). NCBI lineage: Eukaryota > Viridiplantae > Streptophyta > Pinopsida > Pinales > Pinaceae > Picea > Picea mariana. The sequence goes on along the minus strand of JASDQU010436227.1, from coordinate 23,213 downwards.
TATATATATATATATATATATATATATATATATATATATTA
>JASDQU010436227.1:0-10758 GCA_032191745.1 Picea mariana | reverse complement strand
TGGAGCCAAATTCTAAAACACAATACTAAAGAAAATAATAGGATTCCCTTAATGGACTAGAATTCCTACCTTAAAAGTATTTATGAGTTCCCTAATGCCATGGACACCATTCCTATTGTCCCTACAAAGGAAGAATTTTTTTCTTTAGATGACATAGAGTTCGGGGTTAAGCGGCTCGCAAATGGGAAAGCTAAGGACATTGAAGGCTACCAAGCTGAAAAATTTTAAAATCGGAGGGCCAATCCTTATCCCTCACATACACAAGCTTTTCAATTTAGCAGTCAAGCAAGGCTTCCCTAAACCCTGGATGCAAAGCCTCATTGTTCCTATTTTTAGAAATGGAGATAAAAACATTCCCTCTAATTATAGGACCATTATGATTAGCCCGATTTTAGCCAAGCTTTATGGAATCATTTTGGAAAAGAAGATTAACATTTGGCTAGAAAGTCATGGTAAAAGAGTTAAAGGCCAAGCCGAGTTTAGGAGATATCATTCAATTGTGGACCATCTTGTTACCTTTAGGATCATTGTAGAGGAGTTCCGAAATACTAAAACCAATCTTTTTTGTTGTTTTGTTGACTTTATAAAAGCTTTTGACATGGTTCCTAGGAAAAACCTTTGGAATAGGTTGGAAGAGATAAAAGTGCCTCTCGAGTTGAGGGATGCTGCAATAAGGATGTATGCGAATGTTATTACTAAGTTTAAAAACACTAAGGGCTGGTCAAAAGATATTAACTGCAATATCGGAGTCAAACAAGGTTGTCCCTTGTCCCCTACCCTTTTTTGCATATACATTGATAAATTAGAAGAATGCTTGGAAAAAGCAGGTTGTGTCGGCCCTACTCTCACTGGTATAGTCATCAATCTTCTTCTTTATGCCAATGATATCATTCTTATGGCAAGGAGTCCCCATGATCTTGAAAACCAACTAAGAATCCTCAAGGATGTTTGCTCCAATATGTGTATGACTGTTAATACTGATAAGACTAAGGTCATGATTATTAAATCCAATAAGATCCCTTATGATACCTTTGTATATGACAACAACAACTTGGAGGAAGTGAATTCATACAAATATCTTGGAATCGATATTCACCACAAGCTTAATTGGAATTATAACATTGAGAAAAGGATTATTGGGGGATGGAAAGCTTATTATGGGCTTGAAAACAATTGTAAATCAGCTGAACTTTGGAGTTGAGATAAGAAGAAAATCCTCTTTGAGACTCTTGTTACACCTGTTATTCTTTATGGATGTGAAGTCCGGGGTTGTGGTATCTCTCGTGAATCCTGGAGAAAGATAAAGCAAATACAAAGGAATTTTATAACCTATAATCTCAAAATTAAAAGAAATACACCCTATCCCATCCTCCTTGTAGAAACTAGCCTCTCCCCTATTGAGAGCATGGCTATGACTAGATACCTAATGTATAAGAACAAGTTAAACAACATGGAAGAAAAGAGGCTACCTAAAATTGCTTCCAAATCAATTCATAACCACCATCGACTCAAGCGAGGATGGCATAAAGACGCCCGATCTTGGCTAAACTATTGGGGAATCATGGAAGAAACCATTTTGCAGAATAAAGATACTATTAAAAAAAACGTCAAATCAAAATTTAAGGAAAAAATGTGGCGTGATAAAGAGTTAGAGGAAAAAATAAAATTAAGGTATTATAAAGATGTAATCAACCCTAATCTAGAAGATCAAAATTATCTATCTGTTTTGCCAAGTGTAAAGAAAAAAATAAGCATTGCTAAGATAAGAACAAATTCTCATGAGCTCCATAGTGAAATTGGGTGTTGTTCAATTCCTAAAATGCCATGGGATTAAAGAGCGTGTCACCTTTGTGACACTAAGAAGGTTGAAGATGAAAAAAACTTTCTCTTAGATTGTCTAGCCTATACCCATATTATATCTCATTTTCCAAATATTGATCACACTACCAACCTTTCTAACCTCTTAACTCAACAAAAGTATGGTGATCTTGGAAAGCTTCTCTTAATGCTTTTCGAGCATGAAAACAAAATTCTAAATAATCACAAGTAATCACTTACCCTCTTAAGGTCCCGTTATTGCGCAGTTTGTATTGTAGGTCACAGGCTATAGGATTGAGGACAAACTGGCGTAACAGGAACCTTCCCCACCCAATGTCACCTCGATGGGGAGGTTCTTTCTGTTTAGGGAGGTTAGCCCAAGGGAGACGTCCCCGGTAACCTGGGGTTTGAAGAGGCAATGAATACAAGGTCAAGTGTTAAGATTTCCCTCCTCGCAGGTTACCACTAGTATCAGATAGTCCGGCTAATCAGCCAATAAAAGAAGAGTATGCCCTGTTGAAAACACCTACCTGGAACAAGATAATAACAACACAAGATATATATTTGCAAGCTATAACTCAAAGGGTTAATACTTCTTTAACTATCTGATTTTATTTAATAAGAAATGCAATAGATACAAGATGAAAGTCAACGTTCTGTTATTTAGCCTAAGAAAGATCATCAATTCATCAATATCTATTAAAATGACCAAGCCAACAATATAATCAATCAATAATTGGTTCAATAAATGCTTGGCGTCATCATTCAATTGCTTATATTAGTCAAAGCTTGTTGCGTCAACTATGACGTCATCCTAGGTTAGGAACGTTAGGGTTAGTTAGGGTTTCAGAAATTGAAGTTTAAGAGATGGTTTTGCACACTGAAGGCTCAACGTTCGATATCTAACCAGTGCCTTAGGGTATATGGAGTCAAAGTAAGGGCACAAGGTCTCGGGAGGATTAAAATTTAGAGACTGGAAGGTAGGGTTCTATGGTGCTGCAATGGCAGGGCCCTAGAATCAAAACCCTAGGGGAAGGAGGCTCACTCCAGTGTTGCTTAAGCAAGGCGTCGTGCTCCTTCCTCCTTCTCTAAACAATCTTGGCAAAATTGCTAGGTCAAAGTATAAATTTAAGGGAGAAAGTGTTGCAAAGGCAAGGCCTTCAAACCCTAGAAGGTGAAACCCTAGGTGTAGTCAACTAGGCCTAGGATGTTTCCTCTTTTCAACCTATAACTTCAATGCTAGCTCAGAAAAGGAAGGTAAGTGTAGCAATGACTAGGCTATATCTTCTCTTTTCAATGGATGAAAACTATTTCTCAACAAGGGGACATTTAGCAATGACCTACTTGTGTGCTTGCTACCTAGGGTTTTAAAATTCAGCAATATAATAAGCAAATGTAAGAAATTAAGCCTACAACCATTCACTTAAGAAGTTTTGCATGAAAAATTCACTTACATGTCATGAACAAAGCACAAGCAAACCCTAGTTGTAAACCTTCCATGAGAGAAATGCCATAAATGCCAAGAGAAATCCTCCTTCAAGAGTAGCGCCTCACTTTAAAACATGAAAACTACCCAAGTAGGGTGCAAGAATTATGATCTCACAAGAGAGTGAGTTGTGTTATGTTCAAATGAGGGAAAAACATCTTCAAGATATATCAATCCATGACCTTTAATTTACAGAATAGGTCATTAAAACAGCCGACAAGGCTGAGTGCAAAAATTACACTGTTTTTACATTAACTGCTAAGTAAAAGACACAAAATGAGCAAAAGGTTGGACGTCAAGCCCCTCTGAGGGAGACGTTGGCCCTTTTTGGGCTAGTCCAGCATCCATAAGTCAGGCGTTTAGCCCTTCCAGGGCTCCTCCAATATGCCACACGTGCCAGTAACCTCATCAAACTGCCACACGCTCAAGGTAACGTCCATATCTCCTAGGTGACGTCCTGTCCATCAAGAGGAAAACGTTCCATCTGAAGTGGGTCATCCCCCTAGGCTGGGCTCAGCCAAAGTGTACTGGGTGGAACATTCTTCTTTTCTTCATGTGCAAAGGCTCGTCATGTCATTGTCCTGTCTCTACCATCCAACAACCATCTGATGGGCTCTTCAGCCCCATGGAGGTCCGAACTAATCATCTCCCCATGTGTACCAGTCCATTGGTACCTGTCTGTCGGGCATGGTTCTGCACATCAAAAAATTCGCCCTCCATGGGCTCATTAGTCCTCGGGATCATAGAAATGTCAATCATATTTCATCATTAATTTTATCAAACACATGCATAAGACCCCTAGCATATCCTCTAATAGCTCAAAGATATTACACTGATCTACTATACAAAGCCGAAGAAAAAGACAAGGTAACCTATTGGGCCAGCACCCACAAGAAGAGGAAAGTTTCCAAAAGACATCATTCAAGCCATGTAATATGAGGTGGCATGATCTAAGGATGTCCAGACATAGTGAATACCAAGGGTAGGTATTATTCGTGGGTACGTTTGTAGGAGGCGAGCTATACCTGTCATGGATGCAGTTTTTTCCAAGCCCTTTATTTGCCTTTATTCTTTCTTTATTTATTACTTTTTCTTTCTTTTTTGCTTCAAGGTTTTGACCAGAGGACACTGCCTTGGCGTGGTGACCAGAGCTGACAGTGTTACCCACAAGTATTTTTGCAGAAATGATAAGGCTGGCTCATGATGAGACCCCCTTTCCCTTGGCCATGCAACCAAGGGCCATTGCCCTGGCATGGTGACCAGATAATGGCAGTGTCATACTGCTAGATACCTATGAACATAATGGTCCAACTCGTGATGAGACCTCCCATCCTCTTGGCTAGGCCTTGTTTTTATTATTTTTCTTTGGGTCCCTTTGTTTTTTTTATCGAGAGGCCTTTTATTGCCTTCTCGGGGATCCCTGGGCGAGGCATCTCTAGGTTTTATTCCCTATGGATTTTACCTTTTACCGGCTGCTTTTACCTCCTAGGCCTTTAGCCCCTTTTTCCCACAAGACAAAGTGTAACCTCTCAAATAGGTCCTTCTAATGCGTGGACTAGGGGAATGGGGTGGATGTATGGGAGATAAGATGTAAAATGATAATATGGTGGCAACGGATGATGGCTCTTCAGATCTCCTCTGGTGGCTAACCAAAACCTATGGGTACAATATTTCTAGGGCACCTCGTTAATCCCCCCAACAATGGTCAAGTGGGTTAGTGTAAGATCCAAGCAGTTTTCAGAAATGTAGGGAACCTGATGCATATATCTGAAAGTTATAACGATCAAACATGACACATACCATGATACCTAGACCAATTACCTCATGGAGCAAGAGTCTTCTCTGATGCAAGTCCAAGACGATGGTGATGGATGCTGCTACTGCTGACAGGACAAATCTGACAAAGAAGAAGAAGGATGGGCCCTCTAGGGCCATGCTCAGGTCAATCTTGCTCTCGGTACTCCATGTCTAGGACCTGTGGGCCTCAAGACATGATCTCCTAGTTATCCCTAAAAATTGGGGATAACATCTGGCTCCAACTCGGGGACATGTGCTCACCGTAGAGCGCATGAGAACCTCAACATCTCTGGCATAAACCTGCAAACCTGCTCACACTCAAAAAGATGCATCAGCAACACAGATGGGGTGGTATTTCCACCCCGCAAAATATAACATGTATACATACGAAATAAAACAATCATAATGCATATGAGGAAACAAACATGGAATGCAGATGGTATAATACACGGAAAATGCCTACCTACTCATACTTACCTGTACAGTCACGTGTCTGGGGGGTAGTAACGCTTGATATGTAAAGAGTTCACCGGTAGTTACAGAATCTCTCCTTCCATTCTCTCCAGGTTGAAAGAATTTGTACCTGCACAACTCTCGATCTTATAAGGGCCTCCCCATAGGCTATCAAACTTTTTTTGCATGCCAGGATTCTCTTTCCTTTTATCCCACAGCAGGACAAGATATCCTTTGGCGAAAATTCTTTCATTTGCCTTGTGATCAAAAGTGTTCTTTATCTTTTCTTGGTTCCTCGTCATTTAACCCAAGGCATTTCTTCGTGTTTCATCTAATTCTTTCAGCTGATTTATTCTTCCTTGGATTGCCTCTGCATCTGTGTCATATTGTTGCATGAATTGGAGGATAGGAATTTGGAGGTTTACAGGAAGTTTTTCTTCAAGTCCATATACCATCTCAAAAGGGGTTTTCCCCGTGGAAGTTTTCGTTGTTATTCGATCTGCCCATACTGCATATTTTATTTTACTATCCCATGATTTCTTATTTTCTCCGACAACCTTTTTTAGGATATTCATGAGGTTCTTGTTGGTTGACTCTGCTAACCCATTTCCTTGTGGGTAGTAGTTTGAGGAATGGGATAGAGTAATGCCATATTTGAAACAAAATTCCACCAGAGCGTAGGAGCTGAAATCTTTGGCATTATCTGTAGTGATCTTGGAAGGGATGTCAAACCTAGTTATGATCCGATCTTCCAAGAAGTTCATGACAACCTCTTCGGTGGACTTCTTTGTAGGAATTGATTCAACCCATCTAGTGAAATAATCTATAGCTATCAGGATCCACGGATAGCCATTACTTGAATTATCTTTGAATTCACCAACAAAATCTAGACCCCATTGTTGAAAGGGTGCCTCCACTACTACTGGTTTCAAAGGTTGTGCTGGAAGTTTCAGTTTGCCGGTGAAGTATTGGCAAGGTTGGCAAGATCGAGCGTGTTGATAAGCATATGAGAAAAGTGTTGGCCAATAATAACCAACCCTCAAGATCTTATGGGCAGTAGTACGAGCAGCAAAGTGTCCACCACAATGCCCAGAGTGCAATTCCTCCAAGATCTTCTTTGCCTCGTCCTTGTTTACACATCGAAGTATAACGCCATCAGGATTTTTCCACCCAAGTCCATCTTCGGTCAGGCAATACTTCATATCTTTCAATCTCAAATCCCTCCTCTTGTAATCTACCAGATGATCAGGGCAAGACAAGTTCTTTAGATAATAAACTATATCGGAATACCACTCATCATGTTCTAGTTCACTGACTATTACATTGACCTGCTCATTCTCACCCATCTGTATGGCTTCCTGATTGCTCTCCGTCAACATTTGGGCCAGACCTTGTCCTTTTATTATCTTGGTGGGTTTTATTTCTAAGTCATACTCCTGGATTTTGGAAACCCACTTTCCTCGAGTACCCATATAGTCTTGTTGTGATAAAACATCATTCACGGCCGGGTACGGGACATAAGCCTTGATTTTATTGTAACCGATGTAATTCCTGAAATGTTTGAGGAATTTAATCAAGGCATAGGCCTGCTTATCTGTGATGGAGTAGTTCAATTCTGAATCTCTTAGGACTTTTCTCATAAATGCTATGGGATGTTCATAGTTGTCAGCATCCCTCTGCATCAAGACACCTGCAATAGTATCCTGAGATGCAAAGGAGAAAATTATGAAATCTCGTGAAAAATCAGGACTAATCAAGACGAAGGCTTGGGAGATGGCATTTTTGATATCTTCAAAAGATCTATTAGTCTCATCTCCCCACCTGAAGGCAACATCCTTTTTCAGCAGAGTGCTTAATGGTTTTATCCTTTCAGCAAAATTAGGCACAAATCTGCAGATGAAGTTGATTTTTCCAAGAAAAGATTGTAGGGCTTTCTTGTTGACCGGAGGGCGGACATCCTTTATAGATTGGACTCTTTCAGGATCAATGGAGACTCCCCCTAGTGAGGCCACGTGTCTCAATAGTTTTCCTTTGTCAATCCCAAAAACAGAATTCTTAGGATTTAGTGAGATACCGTACTTCCTACACCGTTCAAAAACAATCCTGAGGTGGGAGAGATGGTCTTTCCTATCCTTGGACACAACTGTGAGGTCATCTTGGTAAATTTCTATGATTTTTTGTATAAGGTCCCTAAAGGCGAAATCCATTGCTCTCTGAAAAGTGGCACCAACATTCATGAGGCCAAACGACATTCTCAAGTACATAAAAGTTCCCCAAGGCGTAGTGAATGCAGTCTTGAGTTGATCCTCTCTTTTGAGTAAAACTTGGTTGTATCCTGAGAACCCATCTAGCATAGACATCATCCCTGCCCCTATGACCCGCTGAAGTAAATGTTCCATGTTTGGGAGGGGATAATTATCCTTTAACGACAATTGGTTGAGGTTGCGGAAATCGACACACAGGCGGATATCACCATTTTTCTTCTGAACAACCACCAAGTTTGACATCCAAGAAGAGTACCTGATTGGGGCTATGATACCAGTGTCAACCATCTTTTGGAGTTCCTTTTGTATCTGGCCCGCCAATTTCAGGTTGATATGCCTGAGCTTCTGTCGGAATGGCTTGGCTCCTTCCACCAAGGGTATAGCATGTTGGATAACATCCCCTCTATAGGCGTTTAAGTCATCATAGTTCCAAGCAAAGGTGTCTCTGAACTCCCTAATGAGCTCTAGTATTTCCTTTCTCTCTTTCTCGGTGGTCCCCTTTCCTATCTTGACCATTCTCGGATCCATCTTGGTACCAATATTGAATTCCAAGGCTTTCTCAGCTTGCTTATTGGTTCTTTTTCCTTTGAAAACGTCATGCCTGTCAAAAAGGTTCTCTAGAGGAATACAACCCTTTGGTAAGGTATTGTTCTGCAGGTTGATGATTTACAAGTCCATAGAATTAGCCAGGAAAGCAACTTGTGTATCTGTGAATTCTTTGCTATTCTCCATAAATCTGATAATTTGATCGTCATCCTCGAAGACCTGCCAGTGCTCTAGATTGTCGGGGACAGAAGGTCTAAAAAGAACCTCCATTCTGCATAGGTCGTGAAGAGGTCCTTCACATGGTTGCAAAGTGTAAGCTGAGACAGCCAGGGCATCAGCCACATGGTTTTCTTCTCGAGGGACAGCTTCAATTAATATTTTTCTGAATGATTTTGAAAGAGTCTGAGCTACATATCGATACTTTTTTAACTTCTCATTCTTAGTGGCAAATCTCATTAAAACTTGCGACACAATGAGATCTGAGTCACCTTTCACTTCCAGGATTGTAACACCTTTGTCGATTGCTAGATTAAGTTCCAGAATCAAAGCTTCATATTCAGCCACATTGTTGGTGCAACGAAATTCTAGCCTATATGAATGGTAGAAGACCTCACCTGATGGAGCTGTCAAAACTACTCCAGCGCCCGATCCAAAGCTTGAGTGTGAGCCATCGAATTCCAAGGTCCAGATTCCTTCTGTTTCTTCAACTGTGTCCATGTCCAATTTCCCTTCCTGAATGAGCCAATCATTTAGACCACTATTGATGCATAAAATTTGATCATCTACCTCATCAGGGGTTTCAACTGGTGATCCAACAAAGGGCTCATTGTAGATGGTGAAAAATCCTCCTTCAGGATGAGGGATAATGGCTCTGGACTGCTCTTTGTGAATGCTTCCATTCAAGTGTTCAATGAGGTCATTGCGAAGGATAATCCCAAAATTATTAATATCATTTACAATGACCACATTTATCAAGAAAGGAGCACTGGGACAGGAGTTAAAGGCCACCTCGAGATTGTTGATGATTCCTTTTGCGAAATTATCTCCGGTATTTGCTTGTGAGATTTTCAGACCCAATTGTTGCATAACTTCTTCTGTCATTATATTGGTTCTGGCTCTTGGGTGCAGGAGACAGTTGTGGAGGAGAAAATATTTGACCCGGAGGGAGACATAAAAGGGTTTGAATTCACAAGTTTTAGAAACAGGGTGTCCCACCTGATGAATAAAAAGAGAGAAGTTTTCAGGAAGACTTGGCTGAACATTTTTGTGTGATACATCCCCAACTTCATCCTCTGGATGGGCCCTTTTTAACGGAGGTTCTTGAGAAGAGATAACACTCTCATGAGAAAGGCTCCATTTCCTCTTGGCGGGAGCTAATTCGATCTGGAGGATGCTTGGAGTTTCAGGTTTTGTCACAGGTTCATTACCAGGATCCCATAGTTCGCAATTCAGGTTTCTTTGTTGAATGTAGTGATCAAAATCAAGATTTCTTTCAATTTGAAAGGCCATGTCTTGTGCTTCTTCTAAAGTTGTTGGTGACCGGTTCTTAACGTTGAATTGCAAGGTTCCTTCTAAGGAGGACAAGAAGTGATCGATGATGGCTTGTTCTGAGCCTACCTTTGACCGGATCTTCTTAAGGAAAAGGTTGAACCTATCACTGAAATCTCTTGTACTTTCACAAGGTCCTTTGCAAATGTTGAGGTATTGAGAAAAGGAGTCTTGTGAATGCTCACTATCACACCACCTTATTTTAAAGGCTTTTTGTAGCTCTTCAGGGTTTTTTATGCTTCCCTTGGGACATCCATCAATCCAAACTTTAGCATCTCCTGTAAGGGAACTTGCAAAGAGTCTCATAAAGACATCAGGGTGATCTTGACCGGCCAAATGAAAGTCAACACTGTAGCAAAAATGGGTCCAGTGTGAGTTTCCAGGGTTGCCCTTTCCTGAAAAGAAAGGTAGCCAAGAGTTTGCATTTGTGGGCAAATCATGTAATCCACCTTGGATGTTGGTAAAGTCAAAGAAGTTGAAGCTCTCTGAGTGAGACCATTTGTGAGGATTTGGATTGGTTGGAGGCACAGGGTTTGTTGGAGTGGTGGTTGCTACAGTAGCGGGATTGGAATATTGTTTTCCGCTATGGGTCGTCATGGAGTCGCCAGATAGTTTTCTTGAACTATCAAAGAATAGGGGAAAAAGTCTTAGTGGAGTCGCCAGGTAAGTTTGTAAGAGAAAAGTTCTTTGAGGCAAGGCTTACCAAAAGATTTGTCGTTGAGGAATATTAACTCAGTGTTCCCCGACAACGGCGCCAAAATGTTATCGCGCAGTTTGTATTTTAGGTCACAGGCTATAGGATTGAGGACAAACTGGCGTAACAGGAACCTTCCCTACCCAATGTCA
>JASDQU010436226.1:82603-94167 GCA_032191745.1 Picea mariana | reverse complement strand
TCTTTTTGGATATGTTGACATATTGTTTTCAGTTTTACAGGATTTTCAAAGCAAGTACATAATTGAATTTCATCACTTTTTCGCAACAGGTAAGAAGGTAATACCATTTTATTTTATGAAATTTTCTTATCAATATGCACTGCCTTGTTTTGAAATTAATAAATTTGAGCTTGTTTGCTCCCTTTGAATTGCTCATTAAAGTATGAAAGGGGCATTTATCAGGGATAAGATTATTCTTTACCAGGAATGATAGATTATGATGGGAAAGAAACCCCCCTAGAGTTTTCTTTTAGCATTTTCTCAGACTCTCAAAACATGAGAAAGCAATGAGCATATACTAACTTGGGCTCATAAAATCCACAAGTAAGTGATTACTGTTCCAAAAATTATCCTCCGCAAGATTTATATCTGCACTCACGTTGGATGATGTGGGATACGTTAAGGTCCACCTTCCAACAAGTCTCACTCCATCGGCACCAACCCCTCATATGGAGTAGAGATTAGAGACTACTTAGTACCCTGGAATCTGCATGTTTCAATGGCAGATTTCCTTGCTAACAACCATGAGAATACACCAATGTCTCTTGGTTGACATATCCTACATGTGACTCGACACCAAGACCTTTATTCGTACTTGTTAGGATGTACTATAGGTACCTTGAGGCCCATTGAAATCACTGGTGGGTCATCTTGCATTGGTTAACGAAATTCATTAATGGTCGGTAATCCAATGATTTCTTTTTGTGTTCGACTCCAGAAAATTTATTCACACAAATAAGAATTGTACCATGGGTTAAAGCTTTGAAGCTGTTGAAGACATAAGTCTAATTGGTTCCTTTCAGGAATGAACAGGAGACAGGTTCAGGGATAGCCAACAGATAATTTGCTTTTATAAACAGGAAGTCTTTTTCTCAGCAAATTATTATTGGTTCAAGTTTCTCTGCAGATTTTGGTTTATTTCATCAGTACCAGTTAGTGCCAGACAGAATCCATCAGTTACAATGGTCATCAGTAGTACAAATTCCAGTTACAATTTTGGCGCTCTCTAGATTCAGACTTGACTTCAAAGATCTCTACAGTAAGAAATGCATAACAGGGAGTAGGTAATCAAACTCAGGTACGCTTAATTTCATGTTAGTTTAATGTATTAAATTACATATTAATAATTTGAACTAGGAATGCCTCGATACTCCATAACATTTCATTATCCTTATACTCTGTACTTAACAAGCCAATCCTTCTTGACATTCCATATCATGAGAAATGCACTGCATTATCTTGGCTGAATTCGACACGATTCATATGTAATGATATTTTGAAAACGTGTATGACCATCATCATTTCCTTACACGCTATTGATCCTCATGACATTTCAAACGTCCTTCTATAATTCCTCTCATGACCTATTTCACACATCATACTCTATTCCTCTGTTTCCCTCATCTAATTTTGTTGCTCACCTATGGACCTTTCCTGTTATATCGAGTGAAATTATGGTGGCGAATCGTCATGAACCTGAGACTTATGCAGATTTGGGGGCTCTTCCTGAGTATGAAGCCACCAAACACATTTTTCAGAAAGATGGATGGGAGCCATTCTTCAAGAAATTTGATGGGTATGATGATACAGTTACACTTCAGTTCGCTCTGCACTTTCATGGTGGACTAGCTAAAGTGGGCGAGCTGGAATTTGAAGTCACATAAATGTTCATTTCCGAAGAAATTCAATTACCCAACACTGGTCAGAAATGGACGAAGGGCCAGCCAGTTGACAAGAAGCTCTGCACGCAGCTCCTACAACCCCAGTATCGGAAATTACAATGGTCAGAGGGCACATCAAGGTCATGGTTGGAAATAAAATGGGCTTAGTTGCTATCCATACTCCAACGCTTCCTCACTTTCGAAGGCCAGTACACGATCGTGTTTCCATGCCATGCTTGACTCCTACTACATTTCAAAGGTAACCATTTGGTGAACATCACCTATTTTCTGTTGAAGAGTTTGAATAAAATGGCAGAACAATTTCGCAAAGCCAAAGATTTTAGAGGTAGTTTGTTTCATTTTGGTCTTGTCAAAATTTTGGTTAAGTATGCATTATCCCACAAACAGGAATCTTGGGATATGTTCGTCGTAAGAACCCTAGCTTCTGACAAATCTAAAGATAAAAATATTGAGTCCGCTCCTCCACATAAGAAGTCAAACTCTAAGAAAAAGGGTGTTAAAACCTGACCAAAATCTGTGATGACCCTAAGGATACACCAGACTGCACAATTGAGGCTAGTGATGATAATCCTGGTACAGAACATTCGTTTGATGTCCATGGTTTTGATGGTGTGGAAACTAATCATGAAAGAGTGGAAAACACTGTCCCTATAGAGGCAAATGTTGAATTTCTGATTGATTGTCCAACTGCTAAAAATATTATTGATGTGGAACAACTTGAGGAGTTAATTGACAAACCTATGAGAAATCCCAAACGGAAATGCACACGGACACTTTCAGATATGGATAACTCTGTGCCTAGTTACCCACCACAAGAAATACTAAAAAGTATGGATGATCATGAGGAGGCTCCAGAGTCTTCTGAGATGACATGGAATCTCTCCCAATTGATTCAAAAACTCTGTAAAGTCAATCAACAAAATAATGCACCCAAAGAAATTGAACGGGACAAGCCAATTCAAATGCCAGTTGATACCCCTGTTCAGGTGTATGAGGAGTTCACTCATGAACTCAGTCCAGTCGACAACCCTGTTCAAGTAGATGAAGAGTTTACTCCTGAACCCAGCCCAGTCAACACCCTTGTTCAAATATATGATGAGTTTACTCATGAATCTAGTCCAGTCGACACCCATGCTCAAAGACCAGATGAGTTCACTCATGCGTCCAGCCCTCAAACACAACAAGGTCATGGTAAAACATTCGAATCTTACTGTGAAATCTCTTCCAGTAGATCCTTGAGACCAATGGTAGCCAGATTGGAAAACAGGAATCATAGGTTAAAAGAGAAGTTACATGAATATACCATACTAGATCGGCACATCAAAACAGAAATGAACTTATGAAACTCAGGCAAGCTCACTTCTCGTCAAAGATTGAACAATTAAAACGGAAAAATAAAGGTCTTTTTCAGAAGAATAGGAGACTGCAAAAGATTGCCAAGAAGCACATCATCATTAATCGAGTTCTTAAGAAGGAAATCAGAAACATGAAGAAACGTGAGAAATTGCAAATGTTGGTTGCAGCTGCTGCAACACTCTGATGAATCTCATTTTTTGACTTTTTGTGGTCTGAGGACATGCAAAGACTTCAGCTTGGGGGAATGTTAGTCTCCAGTTTTGACTATATTTTTGCCTATATCACATCAAATATACCCCCATTTTCATATCTAGTATCATTTCCTTCTGGCCTTACCATGACACATTTGACATCCTTTTACAACTAAATGGGGCTATTCAAGGTATTCCTATGATTCAAGTTATTTTTAATGTATTTTGATATTTTGAGCTAATATTGATACTAACGTGACATGAGTTAGGTACTTGTTCCCTTGAAAATAGACTTATCAGTACCAGGTACCGGCTTGCACTTAGTGGAGATGCCAAAGACTTGCACGACATGGCCAGATTGGATTGACAGTCAGATTCATATAATTGATTGAGTCATAACTCAATATGATGACTCAGGGCGAGATTGTAGAACTATTTTATTGTAATGCTTTATGATCGATGCTTCTTGACACTGCGTGTCATGAAGCTGTGAAGTTAGTTTTAATTGACTATGAGTCATTTTTGGATCTAAGATTCGTTTAGATTAATGCACCTATGTTCAAAACTATTTGGGGAGGATCTATATAAACTGGGATCGCTCTCAAGAAATGTTGGTTACGATATGCTATGTGATATGATTTTTGATAATACAACTTGCTATGCGTTATGTTATTCGTTGTTAAAATGATTTGAGTTTGTTTTATGAATTATGGAGTGTGAAGTATGAAACAATTTTTGCATGGAATAATCTGAGTAGCTCTGGTTTCACTGAATAATTTTTGCACGTCTATCGATTAATGTATCTTCCATTTCATTACTACTTGTGATAGCTATAGTAATGAAATGGAAGATACATTAGTCTATGGATGTGAAGACAACTTTTCTGAATGGTGTAGTGGAAGAGGAAGTATACATGGAGCATTCACAAGGATTCGAGACACATGACGGGTAGACACATGTGTGTAGATTAAATAAAGCCTTGTATGGATTGAAACAAGCACCCAGGGCATGGTATGGTAGAATTGACATATTTTTGACGAGCTTGGGATTTACCAACAATAAAGTAGATCCCAACCTTTACTACAAGGTTAAGGATAATGGACCAGTAATATTGTTATTATATGTGGATGACTTGTTTCTATCAGGGAATGAGAAGATCATCATTGAGTGCAAGAGGAATATTTCTACAGAGTTCGATATGAAATGCCTAGCTATGATGCAATATTTATTGGGTCTAGAGGTGTGGCAGAAACTAGAAGAGATTTTCCTTAGCCAAGGAAAATATGTGGTAGAAATCCTGAAGATATTTGATATTATGGATTGTAAATCCATGCCCACACCGATGGTGATAAACCTGAATTTATTGAGTGATACTTCTTCAGGGATAGTGGATGTCACCATGTACAAGTAAATGATTGGTTCGTTGATGTATTTGATGAACACTAGACTAGATATATGCTTTGCGGTGAACACTTTGAGTTAGTATATGGTTGAACCAAGACATGTTCACTTGGTTGCGACAAAGCATGTGTTGAGGTACCTAAAAGGTACAGTTGATTATGGACTCTAATATGGTTCAGATCATAAGATAAGACTGCAAGGCTATGCTGATTCATATTGGGAAAGTAGTGTCACAGATTAAAAGAGTACATTTGGATATTTCTTCAGTCTGGGGTCAACTATGATATCCTAGCTCAGCATGAAGCAGACAAGTGTGGCACTTAGTATGGTCAAGACATAATACATAGAAACATGTTTATCCAGTAGCGAAGTTGTGTGGCTTTATAAATTACTTGCAGGGTTGTTTGATCTCGAGTTAGAGGTGAATTGTATTTTCTGTGACAACCAAAGTTGTATAACGTTGACCAAGAACCCTGTGTTTCATGATAAGTCAAAGCACATCAAGATCAAGTACCATTGTATCTGATATCTGATGCAAAAGGGAGTTGTGAAGCTCCATTATATTGGCACAGACAAGCAGATAGCATATGTGTTGACCAAGCCTCTGTCAAGGGTAAAGTTTGAATACTCCAGGGACAAGCTTGGCATGGTCCAGAAGGACGTCCCTCATAAAAGGGAGTGATGAGTCACATATGCGATTCTTAGGATAGTAGCTTGCAGAGTGTGGCATCAGTAGGTGGTAATTTATAGACACGTTACTGACTATGGCACCAGTCATCATGACCTTGCACAAGGTCAACATATGTTGAGCCTTCGTGGATGGAAATTTTCCCATATTTTCAAGATGGAGGGCCAACCTGTGTGGTTGGAGTCGTTTCATATCCTTGGGATATATGGGTAGTGTGTGTGCACTACATCACCTAACCCTCGTGGTTAGATGCCCAGTGTGCCAACTAGAATAACCAGCTCTAGGGATACTTTCTAGATTTTGTGTGATATGGCAAGTTTCAGTTGCCAAAACTCGGTTTGGATTGAGTAGTAGCGCAGTTATGTGTAAACTGGATCATCTGCATATTCCATATTTTGTGTGAGATGAATGGTTGCCTAGTTTTTTGTGAGCTAGATTAAACCCATGTAATGACATAAGGTCCGAGAGGACGATGAGGCTATTTCCACTAGAGAGATGCTACATGTGTTGATGAGGTCCCAGATGCATGATTTTG
Organism: Picea mariana; assembly: GCA_032191745.1. Lineage (NCBI taxonomy): Eukaryota > Viridiplantae > Streptophyta > Pinopsida > Pinales > Pinaceae > Picea > Picea mariana. The sequence continues at coordinate 88,275 of JASDQU010436226.1, read as the reverse complement.
ACATAACCATCAGACAGTCTATGTGTGAATATGAAAAAGCTTCTGTGTCTAAGATGGTGATATTTGTGACATGATCTGTTTTGATCATGAGATAGCCTATGTTTCATGATAAGTCAAAGCACATCAAGATCAAGTACCATTGTATCTGATATCTGGTGCAAAAGGGAGTTGTGAAGCTCCATTATATTGGCACAGACAAGCAGATAACATATGTGTTGACCAAGCCTCTGTCAAGGGTAAAGTTTGAATACTCCAGGGACAAGCTTGGCATGGTCCAGAAGGACGTCCCTCATAAGAGGGAGTGATGAGTCACATATGCGATTCTTAGGATAGTAGCTTGCAGAGTGTGGCATCAGTAGGTGGTAATTTATAGACACGTTACTGACTATGGCACCAGTCATCATGACCTTGCACAAGGTCAACATATGTTGAGCCTTCGGGGATGGAAATTTTCCCATATTTTCAATATGGAGGGCCAACCTATGTGGTTGGAGTCGTTTCCTATCCTTGGGATATATGGGTAGTGTGTGTGCACTACATCGCCTAACCCTCGTGGTTAGATGCCCAGTGTGCCAACTAGAATAACCAGCTCTAGGGATACTTTCCAGATTCTGTGTGATATGGCAAGTTTCAGTTGCCAAAACTCTGTTTGGATTGAGTAGTAGCGCAGTTATGTGTAAACTGGATCATCTACATATTCCATATTTTGTGTGAGATGAATGGTTGCCTAGTTTTTTGTGAGCTAGATGAAACCCCTGTAATGACATAAGGTCCGAGAGGACAATGAGGCTGTTTCCACTAGAGAGATGCTACATGTGTTGATGAGGTCCCAGATGCATAATTTTGACATGACCATCAGATAGTCTATGTGTGAATATGACAAAGCTTCTGTGTCTAAGATGGTGATATTTGTGACATGATCTGTTTTGATCATGAGATAGCCTATGTGGTTATGGTGATGATACCTATAGACTAGTCTGCAATACCATGTGAGTCTTTCCCATGCCATGTGATATAAATGGGTGTGTTTGAGACCATTACATGAAGAACATATTAGTTAATACCTCCCTATCTAAGAGGGAGTGTTGATGTTTTGGTAGCCGCGGGAGGTATTAACCTCCAAGTGTAACCTTTGTAATTAGAATAGAATATTCCTATATCAAGAGAACCATTAAAAAATGTGGAATTACCCTAGAAGAGAATTCGACCCAAGTGGAATAATAATAAAGAAATAGAAGGCCCCAGAAAGAGAAGTTGACCCCACCTAGAAAAGTCACTTGGATAGGCTAGTATAAATAAGGAGGTGCCTTAGCTCATTTAGACACACTCACTCACTCTCTCATCTAGTGCACAAGTCTAAGGAGCAACAACAACAACATAAGGAGGCACACGTCTGGAGAGAGTAGTGCAACAGTTTTCGTGGAGTATTCTTAGTCTTTCTGGTATCTCTCTTGTGTGCTTCTCTTGGTAAAGGTACACTTCTATTAGTAGAGGTACATTCTCTTGGTATTGTGTTGCTAGTGCAGCAATGGTATTTCTAGTTAGGGTTTATCTATTGGTTCTAGAGTGGACTTTGCATAATTATTATATCTAAGAAAAGGTTATTGTACTTAGGGGTGGCATATGTGAGTGCATGTGGTTGGGTGACAATGATGTGACATTGTCTATGGTTAAATGAGCATATCAAAATTTTAACACTCTGAATGGTCCAATATTTCTTTCTAGGCATGCCATGAGGAGGGACATATTGCAAGATATGTTGGCAACTTTCTCTTCCAACCTCACAAATATATCCTCTAGTGGATCTTGAGGGTTGTTATGAACAGACTCGTTGACCATGGCTAGGGTTATGTGAATTTCTTCTTAAACAGATTCCTAGATTCATGCAACTTCCCATGAATATCCCAAATAAACCTTCTCTAATACCAATATGATCTGTAAATTTTCATGGATATTTCACTAGATAGGTCATCACAATAGATCAATTAAAATACTAAAATATTTACTATAAAGTTTAAATTCCTTTAGATCTGAGATTCTTTAATTACTAGTTTTCTGCTTAAAATGTATGAAATAGTTTAAATGTGAAAAATAGAGAAAAAAAAACACTCACACGCCATCCACAAATAAACACAATATATAACCTGTGAAAACTAATATGGGATAAATCCTATCTAGAAGGTGAGGTCGCTCTGCTCTCTTTTATTCAAATGCAAGTAAAAAGAAAGGGGCACTCTCTTTAGATTTTCCTTTGACACGGTGGTCTGCATGGCTGCTACAAAATATCTCCTCCTCTATTATTCTCTCAAAATGCCACTCCTAGGTGCTTTTCTCAACTATGGAACAAATACAATGATAAATAATGGAACCCCTTCTCCTCATGGTAGCTTGGTATTTAAAATTTCCCAATAGCCATCTAGGGGTAGGGTTTTGACTTCATCAACCCTCAATTGTGATAAAGTTTTAGACCTCTATAATATTCTTGAAAGTCCATACGTGGCTATCTCCATATGCATGAGTAATGGGGGTTGATGTGGCATCCACTCATACCATGGTGGTCAACATGGTAGGTCAACTTACGAGAGGCATAACTTTTGAATACGAGCTTAAATTGATCTGATTTTTGTAGTTTTGGAAAGGTATCAATGTGTAGAATAATGTCAATGGATCATAGATAAATTTGGGAGAGTTTTGACCCCAMAAAATGTCATKTTTTCCCTCAAAATGGATTTGGAGGGTTTCAAACCACAATTTTCCAAACTAGTACCTGCCATCAAAATGAATCTGCAAGATGATTCCTCCATTTTTTATCTTAATTCTTATGACTTGGGAAAACTTAACCAAATTCAAGCAGAATATTGGAATCAAAGATTTTATATTACAAATGTGTATGGCCCAATGCTCCTTATTCTCCAACTATGGTAATGGCCTCTCCTCTCCAAGGAGTCGATATCTTTATAGAACCCCCCATAGATAGTGGGAGGAGACTTCAATTTGATTTGGGTCCCCATTAAAACAAATGGAGAACACTAGGGGACAAATGATCCACTCTTTCCAAGTTTATGTTCACTAATGGCCTAGTATATATTCGGTGACCAATGGAAAATTCATATGAAACAATCATTGAAATAGTAAAGGTTTTGTAATGGAAAGACTAGAGAAATTCCTATTATCAAAACATTGGTTCACTAGGAATCTTTTGTCTTACCAGAGTAATATTAGAGGTGTTGTTTCATATCACTAGGCCATCATGTTAAATGTGAATAAAGATCACAAGCCTCCAATAATCCCCTTCAATTTAAAATATATGGTGGGAAAACCATAACCTCTCATCCTCAATTAATGAATGGTAAAATCAAGATCCAATTCACTTGATCTCCAAAATGCTTAGGTTGCACAAAAAAATGTAGAATTCAAAATCAAGGCTCAAATCATGGAATAAAGAATTATTTGGGAGCATATATGTCATGAAGCTTGCAATGGAAGTAGAGATGATTTCCATCCAAAGAGAGAGATAACTTGAAGGTGTCAAATAGAACATTAATGTAAAACAGGAGGAGGTAATAGAGAATTTGGACAAGACACACAAACATAAAGATAAATTTTGGAAACAAAAATCTAGAAAGTTGTGGTTAAAAGAGGGGGATAAAAAATCAAAATTCTTCGATCAAGTTTGTGTCTTCAATTAAAATCTCATAACCATATAATCTCTCTTTTTAATGAAAGGAACAATTTCATGCAATCACATTCAGATATGTGCATGGAAGCCTACATGTTCTTCAAAAATCTTCTATCAAATCTAGGTATAGAAGCATTAGAAGAGAAAGAAGCAATAATCTGATGCATTATGAAGATCATTGATGAAAAGGATAATTAATTTCTACCCAAACCTATTTCTCTAGCCAAATTGCATGAGACACTATAATCTCTAAATAGGGGAAATCCTTAGGCTCGAATGGCTTTCCTATAGATTTCTTCCAAGATATGTGGGAAACAATCAAGGATGACCTATGGGAAGAAGTCGAAGAATCAAGAACATCAAGAAGGATGTTATGATAACTGAACATAAACCACATGAAAGGAGAATGCTCAGATATTGATATTAATCCCCAAAAGGAGAATTCTCAGAATCTCACGAACTTCATACCAATCTCACTTTGTAATTAGGTCTACAAAATTATAAACAAGGTTATGGAATCGAGGCTCTAATTTTTATTCATTGGGACAATATCACTAKAGCAGGGGGTTTTCATGGCTAACAAATGAMTATTGAACTATTTTATTATGGCTTYAGAAAMAATTTACATGCTACAATGGTAGACTGTTCCTTAAACTACATTTGGAAAAATAAYATGACAAGGTAAATTGGAATTTTATTTATGACATTCTACACAAATTTGGATTCAATCACACTTGTATAAATTTGGTATATGGTTGAACCTCAATTGATTCCTTTGCAATTTTAATAAATTATGGCCCCATTGAATTTTTATGATGGAAACCCTCGGATATAGAATTTCCCTTGCTAAAAATGAAGACTTCATGAGAGGCATTAATATTTCTACAAAATCCCCCATCTCACATGTTCATGATTTTTGGATAAGACTCTTTTAATAGGAGCGACCCATATTTGAGATGCTAAAGCTTACAAGAAAATCATGGATGTCTTTGAGCAATCCTCTTCTTAGGAGATCAACGAGGGAAATTTTTTGTTTCTAAAACCCAAGTCTCAAATCTAGATGAAGGTTACCTAGATTTTGGGTTTCCAAAGAGAGGACTTCCCAACAATATACCTATCATTTCCACTAACATTTATAGGAAGATACAGAATAAACTAGGAAATGATTAACAACAAAATTAAGGGCAAGGTGGAACCTTGTGCAAATAGGAGCATATCCTTGGCATGGATGATCCTATGCATTAGCTCATATATTAGCTCTATGTTGAGCTTCCTTAGTCCAGTAATTATGGATCCTAAGAAATTTATCATGGAAATTAAAGGTATCTTCAGGGAGTTCCTTTAGAAAGTCAACAAATAAAAAAATGGTTCCTCTTAGTGGCTTGGGTAGAAGTTATGAAACCTAATGATGTTGGAGGTTTTGGGCTCAAAAAATTGGATCTATGAAATAAGACATTAAATACTAGTATAGTTTGGAGATTTTTTACTTTTCCCATAGATCTTTGGAGTAATATTCAAAAATAAAAATGTCTACCTCAAGGAGAGCCAATTGACATGCAATTCAAGGATATACCCAAAGTATTGCCAATCTAGAATAGTGTGATCAACAATCATGATCTCATCCATGATCACCTATTGTTATAACTTTGAATGGATGGATTGGAATACATTACTACTAGCATAAGGAAAAATATGAACCATTTCGTTAGTGGAAATACCTTTCAAGTTGGTCTATGAATTTGCATCCCTAATCAATGAACAATTTGGTAGAGGAGATTCAAAACAAAAGAATATTATCTAGAGAGTTTTTGGATATGACCTGATGTGGAATTAAGGGAAAAGGAAATTACACATTCTAGCAAGGTTCATAAACTAATTGAAGGGAACGAATCACATGCTCCCACAAACGTTTGGAAAATAATATGGCACCTCAACCAATGGAATAAAATATCAATGTTTTCATGTATGGTTGCAAGAAGAAAAATATTGTTCG
>JASDQU010436225.1:49503-66092 GCA_032191745.1 Picea mariana | reverse complement strand
ACACTAGATTGTTATGGCACAAAGGTAGGGAACCTTAGTTATTGCAATGGTTGATTGATTTGGATAATGGATCAAGTAGTTTGGATAAGTTGGATGAGTATGAGACTAGTTAGAATATTTCAATTAAGTTTGAATAATCAACAAGATTTCATTTAGTCCATGGAATTCATACTAAAAAATCAGATAAAAATAGCACTTGGATATAGATGAAAAAGAAAAGAAGACGTAAACACAAGTTAACAATATGTTTACTTATGTGCATAATATTTCCAAGCTTAAAATATCATTTCAAACCTGAAACAAAATGTTCAAATGCAAATCCTAGAAATAGGTAATTTAACATTGGATTAAGAGGAAAACATTGCTTTGCAAAAATTTCAATTTACATTCAAATTAGATAAGAAAAAAGAGACACATAAGAAGACAATCTGACCATCAGGGTGTTTGATTCCTTGAGTATAATTTTTTTCATGATTTAAGCTTCTTTACAGAGTACATACCATTTCCCTTCTCTTTCACTCCAAAATGACTGAACCTATTACCCTCTTTATTTCTTCCCCTTTTATATATGGAGGGTGCATACAAGGTTAGGTTCCAGATCCTAAAAAAAAGGTTTAGCTATGGTTTCATATTGATATGATCAACTTTTAAGATGGAATCTATGATCCATTTACATCAAATCTGTGCAAATTAAAAAATTGAACTCCAATTCCAGGTCCTTTATTACAGGATCACATCTTTGACTCCTAAAGATATCCCTTAATCCCTACAAAATATCATCCAAACAACCAACTTGAAGCAGAATATGTGGAAGAAGCAATCTCTCGGTATTTATCTTTGATTTGGTCTTTGCAATTCACAGTATTGAACATGTTTACAAAATGATCCTTCGAATCTCCTCTAGTACTTTAACAGTCTTCAAAAAAAAAAGTGCTACAAAAATTGTTTCCTTTTGGTGGCGTAAGTAAAAACTGGTAAAACCTGCATTTTTTAAAAACTTTGAACCTTTCTTCATGCTTGGTTAGAAGTTTTGTGTCTGAACGTTTCCTAAAGCCATTTGGTATTGAGCACTTTAGTGGTCCAATACAATTTCATGTTCTTCTTCATTAATTTTAGGGAAAAGTCACAGAGCTTGTTTTGTTTTTCCACTGGCTTAGTCATTTCCTTTTGCATCCTAGAGTTTTTCTTTATAAGTTTCTTATTATGTTTCTTAAGATGCCTTATGATTTTCCTTTTCTTACAAAGTTTTCCCCTTTTTGAATGTTCCCTTGTTCCAGCCCTGTCTTCCCATGGATCTTCCTTAGAAGTGGATTTGTTTAGATCAATGGAAATATTATGCTTGTTGGGCATATTATCCATCCTATCAATATCTGTAGATGGGACTATTGAGCACTCAACACACCCTAAAATCCTTATGAAATTTTTTCACTTTGTGGGTACCACTTGTTTTCTTCACTGTCTAAATCAATTTCACTTTGGGAAATGGTTTATCTTTGTTTTGTTTTCATGACTCTTATCATCAAGTCAGGTTTGTTTGAACTTGTGAAACTTTATGTCTAAAAGAACTTGACACCTAAATTATGAATCAACAGCTAATACTGCACCTAACGTGCTCAAGTTCGGCGTGGGAAAAAAGATTCAAGCAAGTAAAGAAACCACCCAATTACAACAATCGTCGAGCGTCGATCCCCATCGGCATCGACAGAAGGCGTATTTGGTCTGCGTAAGTTACTCGCATAAAGTTTCAAGAGATAATCGATCCCCTTCGACATCGACAGAATTATCCGAGAAGAATACCCAGAATATATCCCTCATAGCGACCCAGACATAAGGGCACTCGATGACCAAATGTTCCCAAACATTCGACAGTCGTATTTACACATGGTGGCAAGCAGAACCCCAGTTTTCCCCTATATATAGGTTTTGAAATGGCTCAATGACCATACAAATGGGTAGAAGTTCTTGATCAATGATGAGAATGGAAGATGTGTCGTAATTTTCCTCCCAACAGAAGTCCATAAATACTACAAGCTTAGGGACCCAGAGGAGCGGCTCAACACAGACTTTGCGGTGAAGTTCTATGAATTCCATGACACCAACCAGTTGATGGTCGCATAGTGGAAGGAACGATTAACCTGAGGGAGCCATACATCAATTTGATGGCTCTCACTTGTCGATTATACAAAGAAAATGATTTCTCCAAGTTTTTAGAAGCATGGATGCATTTGGCGTACATAGTGGCGATTTCTAGGAGTAGCTTCAACTAGGGAGAAATAATTTCTAAACAATTGAGCATCTGTATACAACAGGCTCAGACACCAAAATAAGGGGAGGAACCCACTTTCTACATGGCCTTGTACCTGCTCAATGTCATGTGCACAAGGAATGTCTTCACTGACATGAATTTAAGCTGGAATGTTGCAGAGCTCCCGGNCTTTGGGAAATGGTTTATATTTGTTTTGTTTTCATGACTCTTATCATCAAGTCAGGTTTATTTGAACATGTGAAACTTTATGTCTAAAAGAACTTGACACCCAAATTATGAATCAACAGCTAATACTACACCTAACGTGCTCAAGTTCGGCGTGGGAAAAAAGATTCAAGCAAGTAAAGGAACCACCCAATTACAACAATCGTCGAGCGTCGATCCCCATCGGCATCGACAGAAGGCGGATTTGGTTTGCGTAAGTTACTCGCATAAAGTTTCAAGAGATAATCGATCCCCTTCGACATTGATAGAATTAGCCAAGAAGAATACCCAGAATATATCCCTCATAGCGACCGAGACGTAAGGGCGCTCGATGACCAAGTGTTCCCAAACATTCGACAGTCGTATTTACACATGGTGGCAAGCAGAACCCTAGTTTTCCCCTATATATAGGTTTTGAAATGGCTCAACGACCATACAAATGGGTAGAAGTTCTTGATCAATGATGAGAATGGAAGACGTGTCATAGTTTTCCTCCCAACATAAGTCCATAAATACTACAAGCTTAGGGACCCAGAGGAGCGGCTCAACACAGACTTTGTGGTGAAGTTCTATGAATTCCATGACACCAGCTAGTTGATGGTCGCATGGTGGAAGGAACGATTAACCTGAGGGATCCATACATCAATTTGATGGCTCTCACTTGTCGATTATACAAAGAAAATGATTTCTCCAAGTTTTTAGAAGCATGGATGCATTTGGCGTACATAGTGGCGATTTCTAGGAGTAGCTTCAACTAGGGAGAAATAATTTCTAAACAATTGAGCATCTGTATACAATAGGCTCAGACACCGAAAGAAGGGGAGGAACCCACTTTCTACATGGCCTTGTACCTGCTCAATGTCATGTGCACAAGGAATGTCTTCACTAACATGAATTTAAGCTGGAATGTTGCAGAGCTCCCGGTCTGCGTATACTTCAATATACTATGGGGAAACATGTACAAGAAATCTTATGCACTCATCTGCGATGAACTCATCACCCATATTCATTTTATTATTTTCAAGAAGGAATGTCCAATATTATCTGCAGCAACAAAGAAAATGGTAGCAAAGGTAGGTCATTGGTATTTAGACAAGCGCTCATCCTACATCTGGGTGTTCGGAGCCACCGTAGCACCACATCTTCTACCTTCTCATGTCCCAGACCGGCTCGTTGTGGGAGAAATCTTCTATTAGACTATCTTGCAGGGATACAATGCCACATTAGTCAAGGGAAAGAAGCAGGATATCATAACCTAAATTTTCCATGTGGGGTTATATCTGGTGAAGGATATTTCTCAAGCCAAACAAAAGGGCTTAGTCAACTGGAATTCGGGTTCCTAACAAGTTGATTCCACAAGAACGACCCTAAAGGCCCGGTCCTCCAACATGCTTCACATGTATCATCCTATTAGTCATATGCTCATGATAAGTTTGAGGACGAAATTTTCAAAGAGTGAACCTAGGATTGGGATGAGGTGGTGTGGAGAATGGCCAACCCAAACATGACCGATTTCAAGGCCATGAGCATGGATGAATAGGTGTAAACAATAGAGAAGTCGACTCAAGAGGCCCTCGGAGCTAGGGAAGAAATCAGAGCAACAGAGACAACAGAGGCACAGAGAAGGGGATTGATCTTGTTTGAAGGGGCACAGAGAAACATTGATCAATTGTAGAATGACCTTGATCTGATATAAATGACGAGGATTCCCACTGATGACCCAATCAAAATCCGAGGAGAACCAAGTGGCCTAGAGCCGATGCAACTTGAAGAAATCACTGGGTCAGAAAACCCTGAAGCGCCACCACCACAGGTCAGATCACCAGGGGAATTGTCAACCCAGCCCAAGATAGCGTGGACATCAGGGAGAACAGGTGTTCCAAATCCCTTGTTCAATTTGATAACCATCTACAATGATGAGAATAGTTTGGAGTTTTCCCTGGTCACCCCAGTGTAGATTGCAGAGGAGAAAGAACATGAGAGAGCATCCACCCTAGGTGTCGATGCTCCAATTCAAATATGCCCATACATCGAGGATTAGGTAAAGTGCCTTAGACATTGAGCCACTCGACATACCAGGAACCCCAATAGATGGGTTCAGGGATGAGCTAGGATAGGGCGAACGAGAAGAAGAAATTCCAAAACAAGAAATCGACATTTCAACGGACGATCACCAAGTAAGTATCGAACCTACCCCTGATTCTTCATTTTTTTCCAGTACCTTACCACTCGATGAGAAATAACTAGACATCGGGCCATCGGGACATATAGAAGAGGTTTAGGAACCCAGCCTTGAACAAATATACACAGTCGGGAGCCTGGGAAATACTCTAACTTGGGGAGAGCAACAAATCCCTGAACCTGTTGATGAGGTCGTCGATATGCAAGAAATATCCTACGATCGAAAGAGGAAATCCATAATGAAAAGAACCATTAAGAAGAGGAGGTTCACGTTGGACAATTCGGTCCTCATCACCACGGAGGAGAAATTGATTAACACGGAGCACGCCAAGACATCTGAGTTTATCGGTGCAGGGATGGCTATTATAGATGCCACCCTGGATAGAGCAAGGAAAGATGAAGAGGAACTAGTTGTTACGCTAAAGGAGTTGGAACATCTACACCATTTGGAGAAATACTGTCAAGACTCCACACAGGCCACAGTGTTTTTAAGAAGTGAGTTCCAAGATGCCTATAGAAAATTCATGAGTGAATGACACCTTTTCACTACAGGGATAGCCAACTTCCAAGAAGGCACCCTTATGGCACTAGCGACTTGCAAGATTGTGGAAAGATGGTATGATAAGGCCCACCAAGAAGTGGAAAGAATTGATTACATCAGTGTGGTTCAAAAGGGTCGAGATGTCAAAGAGAATGACATTCAGGTGCTAAGGGGCAGTAGTATAGATTGGATAAGGAAGGAAGCCAAATACTGGATAAAAATGGCTCAAGAACCTCAGCGGGAGATTCAAGAAAAATGGGTTGATTGTGAAAGGAGCTAGGTCAATATCAATCCGGAGATGAGAGACATTGGTATCCCAAAATTCAGCTCACCCAAGGACTTTGTTGACTTGCATGACATAGTCAAACAACATCCAGAACAAGACTCGGCATGGACTGCAGAGATAGAAAAGGTGGAAAACATGGTGCAAGGTCAAGTAAAGCAGTTCATGGAGCACATGATCAAGGATCAAACAGTATTACAATAGTTAAGTGATAAAATAGTCAAGTATCTAGCACAATCAGTAGAAGTAAAGGAGATCCGTTCAGACCCAATGGACCAACACAGATTCTTGTATGACAACACATGTGAGGAACTCTTCATCAAATGGTCAGAGTATGAGAATAGTCATCCACTTTAGTGAAACCATTTGACAACTCTTAGAAGACAGAGAGATGAAAGAACCATGTGGTGATGTTTTGTTTTACTTAGATTTCACTTTTGATGGTTATTTTTGGTTAATGATTTGTTATAAATAAGAGGATCGAACTTTTAGAAATGTTCGATGGTTTTGGAAAAGACCCTCAGTTTTATAATTGTAAATAACTATTTCAGAACTACCTTAAATGAGAAGTTTGGTTTTAGGACCAGAGACAAACTATTTTTTTTCATCAAAGGCATGTGTGATTGGAACTAAGGAGGAATCACTTCTGAATTTATCTCATGAATGGATGTTGTAATGAGTAAGAGTTTATGAATCTATTGATAAGTTAGTTGATTCAATAATTTTTGGTAGTTCGTGTCTCTAATGATGGAAATAAAATCATTTTGTTAATGTGTGATTAATGGTTAGATCTAAGGAAACTATGTTTCTTGTCATCATTTTATTGTATGTATGTTTTCTTTCGATAATTGTATCTCAGTCAATAATTGACATACCAACAAGTTGATGTATTAGTACTAGGCTTGTCACAAGTGTGAAAATCTTTGTTTGCATGATTGAGAATGAGGGTTATCCCAAGCTCTGCCTTCTTTAGTAGTTAAGATTCCCCTTTTACCCAGTTGGTTTATACCAGCACACATCTTTTTATGAGACCCATCTAATAAAAGAAAATACAAAAAGAGAATCTTTAAAGTGAATGAGGGACTTTTATAAGAAGACTTCCTATCAATCACTACGTAAATCCCATCGATCATTTGTCTATATCGATAGATATGGAGAACCATTCCACTATCAAGCGCTGCAGATTATAATTGGGCCTCGGTGGCAGTTTTGTTTCCTGTTGTTGAGTTAAATGGGTTTAGGACCCCTCAACATAATTGGCACTATAAGGAGGGCTTGATGAATGAATGGCTAACAATATTTCTGATATAATATTTCACACAGCCTATACATTCGAAAACATCCCACATGCATGGCTAGTCATTCTCAATGCAACCCACATACACTGAGTACTCCTGAAGCGAGTAATTCACCCCAGCAAGAGGAAGAAATTTTATTCCCTGAAATACGATACGCTCTTCCCCACGAAGAGTTGAACCATTTCAAAATAGTCACAAGAGTTTACGCCTGACAAATTGGAGCACTACCTTTAGCTCTGTTACTTCCTCGTAAAAAACAAGAAAGTAGACCAATGGTCAACTCCCCTAACCAAGTTTTGGTTCACACAGTAGAAGACATGATACATTTCTCCTTCACCAAGATTGAACATCTCCTTAATATAATCCCTAAAACACCAACCGGTAACCACTCTGATCCCGACAATTTTGAATCTAATGAGGAAGGGTTTAACTCAGATCACTCATCTTCAGAGTCATACGACATGGGGGATAACAATGATCATAATGAATAAAGGGGAAAACCACCTCAGAATAATCAACCGTGGTTGGCCAGAGATGCTTTGTAAATCCCCAAATGAGTACATAACCTTCCCTGACATCCAGAAAAGTTACTCCCCAAATTTTACCCTAAAACATCTAGATTGTTTGAAGACCATATCAAAAAATCCATTCTAGCTATTAGACTTATGAATGTCCAAAATGAAGACGTACTATGCAGTATTTTCCCCTATACCTTTGAGAATTCGGCCTCCACGTGGTATTTTAACTTGTCTGTAGGGTCCATAACTAGTTGGCTGAAGTTTCAAAAATATTTTTTATACAAATTTGCAAAAGAAACCACTATAGTAGCTTTGATGGTTGAGTTGCTCACTGCCACCATGATTTCAAAAGAGAAGTTTAAAGACTTCAATCAAATATTCACCACTATCCTAAAAAAATTCCAACCTGAAGCTAAGTCCACTCAGGAGTTGCAAATCAAAGTATATGTGAATGCTCTCACTACTTCCATTTCCATGTTCATAAAAAGGGCTGCCAAAACGACCCTAGCTAAGAATTTCGAGGAATCCAAAACAATTGAATTCCAAATGAAGGGATGTAAAGAGGGTCAGGTCTCATTAGTTAAGAAGGAATCTCAACCTCCACCCAAGAGAGGAATCTTGTTGACCAGATCCTCAGGGAAACAAATAGAACAAGGTCCCAAAAATGGAAATGGAGACATAGAATACCTACAACGAATGATCAAGAAGTTTTCAAATGAAATCATAGACATGAAAAGAAGTGCAGGGAAAGAAACTAAGGCCAAAGTCCATATAAACCATTTTTTAAAAGAAAACCATCGTTCAAATCAACTGAACCTCCCCCAACCAACTTAAACATCGACCTAGGAAATGTAGCATCTGGCTCTTTCTGTACCTATCACCAAGAGAAACATTTTGAAAGATATTGTCCCCAATGGGTGCATGCCATGAATTTGATGGCCAATTGATTCTTAGATGAATTTTCCCTTACCGAACAATCAAGTGACTCAGTGATGAATATTGTTGATCAGGAAGAAGTTGACCTGCTGGAGGAAACAACCATGCTGATGTGGGATCCTGATTTTCTTATTCTTTCCGATGATCTATTTGTGGTTCAAGAATCACTTTGTGAGGTTTTGGTTGTGCAAACGTGAAGTAGGGGTCAGCTGGTCTCAAACGACCTTACCATTGCCCAAACTTCGAGGCAAAAACTAATTTATGATCACCTGAAAGCACCTTTCGTCCCCCAAAGAAATCCTATAAAAATCCATACACGAGAATCACCCAAGCTAGACTACAACATCATAGAAGATCTAAAAAAACTGAAGAAAAATATATTAGTCATGGACATGTGTAGAATTCCCCAACAAAAGGACTTTATGTTACAAGCCCTGAGGTTAGTAGAAACTCCTATAACAAGCACTAACCAGGGAGAAAATCCAGCCCCCACAGATCTAAGAAATAAAACAATTGTAAATGCTTGCTCTGAAGATAAATAGGGAAAGCCTTTTGTCCCACCGTTCCTCTTGACATTTGAAGTCTTCAATAGAATCCTCCATAATTGTTTAGTAGACTTAGGGGAATCCTCCAATGTTATTCCATTATCTATCTACAAGAAATTAAATGCAGTCCCTCTCAAAAGTGATAAACATGTGATACAAATAGATATAACCCAAGTGAAATTCATTGGAGAACTCAAGGATGTCATGATCATAATGGAGACACACCTTAAATTTTTTCAAGTAATTGACATCATTGTAGTAGATATACCAGAAGCTTATGGACTACTACTCAGGCGATATTGGTTTGAGAAGTTGAATGAATATTTTAGCATAGACTGGGCTCAACTTTGGTTGGCATTAAAGGGGCATGCAAACATGATCAATATCGATAGGGAAAGGTATCTCAAACATACTATCACCGATTTAGAATCCCTTAAAGAACCCTCTTCAACAAATTTCCCCATACTAGGAAATTATTCCCGCGACTTCGATTTCAATAATTTCTCCCCTCTCTCATCTCATTTTCCTCTTATTCAAAACTCCGAAATGACTTTTCAAGAAAATATATCGACGATGGTGGAAGAAAAACTCTTATGTCAAAAACCTCTATTGAATACCACGAAGCAAATAGGTGGAGAGGATGAAATTGATAGGCAAGGAGAAGCTGATGGTTTTCACTCACAAGTTTGGACCTTGTACTTTGATGGATGTAAGTTATAAGAAGGATCGGGAGTGGGGTGTATCCTTATTGTTCCAAAGGGTAAACGAAATTTCCTTTCCTGCAGACTAGAATTTGAATGCACTAATAACATTGTCGAGTATGAATCTTTAGTGCAAGGGATAAAAAAATCCATAGAATTAAATGTTAAAGAACTAAAGGTTTTGGGAGACTTTGAAATCATCGTTAGGCAAGTAAGGAACACTATACATTGAAACTCTCCCCACCTAAGGAATTATCAACAGGAAGTGCACAAGCTAATAGAGCATCTCAAAACCTTCAACATTACAACAATCCCTAGAACAAAGAATACTCTTATTGATTCCCTAACCACTGTTGCCTCGAGGCTATCCCATTTAGAAGATTATGAATCCTCTCGGTTCACTGTGGAGCTACTCTACAAACCATTAGTGCCCAACAATATTTCTAATTGGAAGGTGTTTGAAGGTGATGAACAGATCATAAAATTATTAACCAATCAGGAAATTTTTAAAGACTTGGCTATTGATGATGAAGTATTCCAAGAGAAACTAGTAGAAATTGGTCCCCATGAACAAAGAGCCAAAACAAATCAATCGACTGACAAACCAATATTTCACATGATACCAAAAGGGGTAGCCAATTTGGAGAAACTCTTTGGATTAAGGGAAATATTTAAAGGGAAAACAAACATAAAGACAGGGAGTTCATGTCCCATGTACGAGACTATAAATCTAGGAACCCCAGAGAATCCTAAGAATATAAATCTTGACAAGACAGTATCTCAAGAAGAAAGGAAATCTTATCTCAAACTCTTCAGAGAATATCAATATGTCTTTTCATGGTCATACTGAGATATGAAAACCTATGACACTCGTATTATCCAACACACAATCTCGTTAAAACATGGAGTAAAACCCTCCCAACAAAAGCTTTGGAAGTACCACCCATCTCTAGAACCCCTCATGTGTAAGGAATTAAGGAAATTACTAGATGCTAAAATTATATTTCAGGTTAGACACTCTGCCTGGGTAGAAAATTTGGTTCCTGTTGGGAAAAAGTTTGGGGAGATCCATTTGTGTGTGGATTTCTGATGCAGGAGCATCACTCCACCTTAGAAACACACCAATATTCTAGCACATCAGTGTGCATTTCAGAGAGGGATATGCATTAACCCTCCCATTTTAAAATTTGAAGTATGATCCAATACGGGTCCATGTTGTAAGATTGAGTGAAAACCAAGCCATATCTCTTAACATGCAAAATATAAGGTCACATTTAATGGCTGAAAGGTTGATGGTTCTAGGTTCAATTCAGACTAGATGGCCATTTATGAAAACTTCAATGTAATAGATGAGGTTAGGTGAGAGAGGAAAATCTCACAGAGCCCCTCTTTTGTAAAGAGATCTTGTATCATATTTCAAGAGGAGACTTAGGAGGATTGTAGAGAAGTCAGATAGGAGAAGAAGAAATCGAGAGAGGTCTGATATCATAAGAATAACTCAGGATAGATTTAGGATAGGAGAACTTGAGATAACTAGGACTCTATTGTAGTCCAATTTTTGTAAACATCTATATAGACACACAGAGATAATAGAAAAGCCTTTTTTCCTGCACATGGTGTTTTTGTATGTTTTTGTTTATTGTTATGCTTTTACATTTCATTCATGTTTTGAATGTATGAACTGGCGAAGTATTGTATGAATTTCAATTGTTTCTCGTCTTTAAGTTTTCGAGTGCAAGGAGTGCACATTTTTCCACAAGGAGTGCGTTGACAGAGGTGAGTTAACCTCATAAAATCTCATGAGAGATAGTGTTGAACCTTCATCAACAAAAGTTCAAGGAGTGCACAGAAAGAAATCTGGGATGAGTTCATAGAGAGATAGAGCTACTAAACACTTTGTAAGGAGAAGCTATGTAAGTTGTGCATCGAGCAAGGAGAACACCAGGAGGGAGAGAAGAATTTATTTTCAAGAAATACTTTAGATCTGATTTTGAAAAAATCCTTGAAATGCAAGGAGTGTGTGGGAGATCAAAATATTCGAGGAGATCAAGATTAGAAGGGATAACGCAAGGTGCACATAGGAGACAGACTTATTCCAAGTCTAAAAGCTTAGAAGAGATAACACATTCAAAAGCATAAGCGAGACCCAGATAGTCAGGTTCGCAACAGAAAGTTCAAAGGTCAAAGCCTTTGAACGCTGAAAAAATATTCTAAGGCAGAAGAATTCAAAATCTCAGGAGGAGGAGCGACAACAACCATCTAATCGGTTGTAGAAAGGAGCTTGGACCGTTAGATCTACATCTAGTGAACGAAGGAAGCATAGGGGAGAAGAACAGATCCCATCCATTGGATCTCAGCACAAAGGATTAGTAGTCGTTTGATTAGAACAAGGTGCATGAGAATTAGCACTTCGCACATGCAAGAGAAAGAACTCACCAAGGTTTGAGATATGAGATTTCTAAAGCCTGAAGAGCCAGAAATCTGAAGTGAATCTCATTCGTCCGATCAACCCATGGAGATTTGTGCTGTCAGATTGTCTGAAGTCAACTTCAAATGTTGGATCGCTAAGGTGAATCTGAGTCATCAAATACTGTGAGTTCAAGAGGAGGCAAGTTTGAGACTTGAAACTCTTGAAGCACGAAGAACGAAGAGCCACGAGCCATCGATCTGTGAGTGGACACTTGTCAACAGATCACGAGCTCCAGGTAAATTGCATTGGGGTTTCTTANACGTGGCATGAATCTGTGGACTCTGGGTAAATACTCAAAGTAATCCTCGATTATCAAATAGAGGGGGAGATACATGCCAGTGGATTATCAACTCTAGATAAAATCCTTTGGAGGAAGGTGAGAGTTGATATTTGATATTTCCAAAGTCCAAAAATCTGAAGTGACGAGAGTCATCAATGTGAAGGTGGACATGCGGCGCCAAATCCAGAACTTCAGAAGAAAGAGGAGGGGGAAAGGTTCGAAGACCCGAAGAATATCATTATCGTTGATCAATAAGAGAGTCATAGGACAATTGATCTGGTTGAGGAGGCCAATGTCCCGAAGCGGGACCATATCCGTTGATTTGGGAGAATACATGTTAGCAGATCTTCCACTCCGGAAGATTGAAGTATAGAAGAAGGCAGCGTTTAAGATTTCAAAACCCCAAAGTATGGAATCATGAAGATATCACATT
This sequence comes from Picea mariana, assembly GCA_032191745.1. Classification (NCBI taxonomy): domain Eukaryota; kingdom Viridiplantae; phylum Streptophyta; class Pinopsida; order Pinales; family Pinaceae; genus Picea; species Picea mariana. Next base: position 53,436 of record JASDQU010436225.1, on the reverse strand, counting down.
TGTTGATAGAGAAGGAGTAGCTCTGGTCCGTAGATTTGAAAGAAGGAAGATCTAAACCATCAGTTCAGATAGTACCGTCAAGATCGAGAGATCGACGGTCCCGTAGCATTTCAGGGATAATATATGCGCGGAATTTAAATCGTTGAGGGTGGGTCACAATCACGTGGTCATGTGAAGTCACATCCCAAGGACACATGTGAAGAAGGAGCTTACAAAGCACGAAAAGTTGATATTTCCAAAAGCCGAAAACCCAAAATCAACAGTAGTCATTAATTTGAATGGGAGCTACATGGTGACAGATCATGGAGATCTGGGATTGCACGTAGAAGGAGGAAAGGAAGGGTAAATAGCAGTCATTGATAGAGAGGCATCACCAAAATATTAAAGATCGATGGACAAGAAGGATTGTGGGGCTAGAACTTTCTCAGACTTTAATTTTCCTTGAGTTGGCCGTAATTTCAACCACGGTTTTAACGAAAGGATACATGGCAGCTGGAGGTGGATTGTGGGGAAAAAAGAGGTTTGGTATAAAACCACTCTTGCCCGTGCCCACAATTTCATATTTCCATAAGGTCACAACCCAGGGGAATATGTAGGAAGGGGCTAGTGGAGAGGAGCTAGCGCCTGCAAACTAAAGAGCACCTAGAGCACGCAAAAGGAGGTCATGGGTATCACAGGACCTGCACCTTAAGAGAAAAGGGGACTTGTGTATACATGATTTGGGTTCAATCAACAACCTGAAGAGTCGATCCGACTCAGTGAAAATAAATATCCTAGACTGGGAGGTTGCAGAACCCTAGCAGGGAAGGAGGGCTGCATCAATTTTAGAAACTGCAACAGAGCATCAGAAAAGGACAACTACCCAGTCCTACCGATGGAGCAACTCTTGCAGACTGTGTCTATTCTTGAGATTTTCTCCTTGTTGGATAGTTTTTCAGATTGCAACCAAGTTCTAATTTTACAGGAAGATTGATTGAAAACTACCTTCTGAACCAAGTGGGGAACCTTTGCTTATAAACGCATGCCCTTTGGGTTAATCAATGCAAGGGAAAACATCCAAAGGGCCATGGACATATCTTTTCAGGGACTAATCAACAAGTGTGTAGTAGTTTATTTGGATGACGTGACTGTGTATTCAAGAAATAGGGAAGATCACATCCAAGACCTAACCCAAATTTTCAAAAGGTATAGGAAATACGGTATATCTTTAAACCCTAAAAAAACTATCTTTGGTGTCGAGAAAGGGAAACTACTAGTTCATATTATATCTCAAGAAGGAATTCGCATAGACCTAAAATGAATTAAGGAAATATCTCAGCTTCCCTTACCCCACAACAAAAAGGCTATGCAATCCTTCTTTGGAAAAATCAATTTTGTGAGGAAGTTCACGCCCGATTTCGCTGAAACTATTAAACCCTTACAAAAATGATCCGCAAATATGTTGAATTTAAGTGGGATGATGAACGAATAAGTGCTTTCATAAATATTAAGACTACAATATCTCAATATCCATTGTTGCAAAGTCCCAAATTTAGCAAAGATTTTTTCCTCTATATGTTTTCCTCCAACCAATCATCAGTTGCGGTAATGACCCAAAAGGATGATGAAAACAATGAGGCATTGGTCTCATTTATGAGCACTAATCTCCAAGGGGATGAACTAAATTACCCCGCTATAGATAAATAGGCTTATGCGGTGTACAAGGAAGTAAAACATTTCAAATCTTACATCCTAAAAACCCACACCAAAGTCATTGTTCATCATCCTGCAGTTTGATCCCTATTCACTCAACAAGAGATGGGGGGAAGAAGAGGAGATTGGATGGAAGTGGTCCAAGAATTTGATGTAGATATAAAACCTGCCAAACTGTTTAAAGGATGAGGATTATGTAAACTGACAGTTGAAGCCCAGGACCAAGTAAATGAAGACCCCGAGTGGGAGAACGAATTGGAATTATGGTGTATGAAGCTTTATATGTTCCCCCAGGGTAGGAGTCTTGGTATGGGAAACTAACTTATCTTTTGCATCATGGGACTTGCCCAAAAAACCTAAACCCTAAGGAAAGGAGAGATCTTAGACTAAAATCGGCACAATATCGCCTCATAAATTCAATGCTCTTCCGCATTAATTATGATGGGGTACTTTTAAGATGTCTCGAACGTGAAGATGGAGTCAAAGTTCTGAAGGAGCTCTAGGATGGTCCTGCGGGTGGACACTATGCAGGGAATACCATTTCCCATGAGATACTAAGAGTCAACTATTATTGGCCTACTCTGTTTAGATATTCTCACACATATGCTAGGAACTGTAAAACTTGTCAAATGAGCATGGGTAGGGAAAAGACAGAAACTTTCCCACTCCAACCTGTGGCCGTTTCCAGACCATTAGAGCAATGGGGGTTAGATGTCATAGGATAAATTACACCAAGTTCTTCAAAACAACATAAATACATATTGTCTTCCACGGACTATTACATGAAATGGGCAAAGGTCGTCCCTCTGAATCATGTAAATGAAAAGGTGGTAATCCAATTCATAGAACAACAAATGATCACAAGGTTCGGTATGCCTTCTGTTCTTATTTTTGGTAATTCTGCTTACTTTTATTCCACCCCATTAACATATTTTTTTCTAGACAAAGGAATCATAATTAGATACTCTGCAAACTACTATCCATAGGGGAGTGGAGTGGTAGAATCAACTAATAAGAACCTAGTAAGGATATTAAAGAAAACAAGTACAGAAAGCCAGAGGAATTGGAATAGTTCACTTCATAATGCCTTATGGGCCAATAGAGTAACACCTAAGGAATATATAAGGAATTCTCCATACTTTCTGGTATACAGACAAGAGGCCATTCTCCTAAATGGGCTATATCTTTCATCTCTTCAACTTGCTCAGGGTGCTAGAGGACAACACTCATTGGTTCTTCAACAAAGAATTGATACCCTCCTCATGCTAGAAGAAGAAAGGGAGAAAGAAAAAACAAATTTTATTTCTCATCAGCAGATAGTTAAAAGGTGGTTTGACGAGCATAAGGCCAAAGAGAAGAATTTTGAAGTAGGAGACTTAGTCCTGAAATGGGACAGAGCAAATGAGCCGAAGGGAAAACATTCTAAGTTTCAGAATCTATGTCTCAGACCTTTTCAAGTAGATGAGAAGCTTGGGGCTGGAATGTATCGGTTGCAAAATCTGAGGGGGGAGCCTGACCCCCTCCCGGTGAATAGCCAAGCCCTAAAACAATAATTTTGTAAAAATAAAAGTGTGTGTTTTCATGTTATTTTGTTTTAGGCTAATTGCGGAGTCCTTTGTTTTTTTTTTTGTTTTTTTGTTTTTGTCGTACTGTTTGCACTTTGAAGTTGTGTTCCGCAAGGAATTGGTTGACATTAATTTATATGGTGTAGCAAACTATGTTCCTGACTCATGCTTACATACAACACAAGAAACATTGAGTGAATTGTTGTTGTCTTAATGGAGTTTTACATCTAACCTTTGCAAATAGACAACCTTGGAAAGTGTCCACCTGGTGGTATAGTAAAACCTAAAGGGAAAGATGGTAAGATGAAAAGGACCACATGTACCTAAATAAAGAGCTAGCAAGTTTCACTTTAACCATCTCATCTTGCAGATAACAGATGTCCTCCTCTCCCACTCACTTAGGGAATTCTGACAAAATAAATCAATTATATCAAATGAGTGAAAAGTAGGAGAGGGTATGCAGATAAATCCGTTGGGGATATGGACATCCGCTGGCAGTGGTGCAAGGTCTATGACATTGGGGTGACTACGTCAGGACTATGGATGCTCGTTGGAAGTGGAGTAACATCGCAGGATGTGAATGATGATAACTAAAGGCCTAGAACCAATGGATGTTTTACTCGACTCTTGTCAAAATGGAGCATGGGCTATGGTTAAAAGGAATGAAGGTGGTATA
>JASDQU010436225.1:38147-49432 GCA_032191745.1 Picea mariana | reverse complement strand
AGAGGAAAATCTCACAGAGCCCCTCTTTTGTAAGGAGATCTTGTATTAGATTTCAAGAGGAGACTTAGGAGGATTGTAGAGAAGTCAGATAGGAGAAGCAGAAATCGAGAGAGGTCTGATAGCATAAGAATAACTCAGGATAGATTTAGGATAGGAGAACTTGAGAGAACTAGGACTCTATTGTAGTCCAATTTTTGTAAACATCTATATAGACACACAGAGATAATAGAAAAGCCTTTTTTCCTGCACATGGTGTTTTTGTATGTTTTTGTTTATTGTTATGCTTTTACATTTCATTCATGTTTTGAATGTATGAACTGGTGAAGTATTGTATGAATTTCAATTGTTTCTCGTCTTTAAGTTTTCGAGTGCAAGGAGTGCACATTTTTCCACAAGGAGTGCGTTGACAGAGGTGAGTTAACCTCATAAAATCTTATGAGAGATAGTGTTGAACCTTCATCAACAAAAGTTCAAGGAGTGCACAGAAAGAAATCTGGGTTGAGTTCATAGAGAGATAGAGTTACTAAACACTCTGTAAGGAGAAGCTATGTAAGTTGTGCATCGAGCAAGGAGAACGCCAGGAGGGCGAGAAGAATTTATTTTCAAGAAATACTTCAGATCTGATTTTGACGAAATCCTTGAAACGCAAGGAGTGCGTGGGAGATCAAAATATTCGAGGAGATAAAGATTAGAAGGGATAATGCAAGGAGCACGTAAGAGATAGACTTATTCCAAGTCCGAAAGCTTAGAAGAGATAACACATTCAAAAGCATAAGCGAGACCCAGATAGTCAGGTTCGCAATAGAAAGTTCAAAGGTCAAAGCCTTTGAATGCTGAAAAAATATTCTAAGGCAGAAGAATTCAAAAGCTCAGGAGGAGGAGCGACAACAACCATCTAATTGGTTGTGGAAAGGAGCTTGGACCGTTAGATCTAGGTCTAGTGAACGAAGGAAGCATAGGGGAGAAGAACAGATCCCATCCATTGGATCTTAGCACAAAGGATTAGTAGCCATCTGATCAGAACAAGGTGCATGAGAATTAGCACTTCGCACATGCAAGAGAAAGAACTCACCAAGGTTTGAGATATGAGATTTCTAAAGCCTGAAGAGCCAGAAATCCGAAGTGAATCTCATTCATATGATCAACCCAAAGAGATCTGTGCTGTCAGATTGTCTGAAGTCAACTTCAAATGTTGGATCGCTAAGGTGAATCTAAGTCATCAAATACTCTGAGTTCAGGAGGAGGCAAGTTTGAGACTTGAAACTCTTGAAGCACGAAGGACAAAGAGCCATGAGCCATCGATCTGTGAGTGGACACTTGTCAACAGATCGTGAGCTCCAGGTAAATTGCATTAGGGTTTCTCAATTTGAGAACTAAGATTTCTGAAGCCTGAAGAGACCAAAATTCGAAGTAAACCTCAGTCATCTAATCAGCCAAAGTGAAGTTGAGTCGTCAGATCGTCTGAAGAAAATATCAAGTGTCGGATCATCTGAAGTGAATCTAAGCTATCGAATTCATAATATATGTGGCATGAATCTATGGACTCTGGGTAAATACTCAAAGTAATCCTCGATTGTCAGATAGAGGGGGAGATACATGCCAGTGGATTATCAACTCTAGATAAAATCCTTTGGAGGAAGGTGAGAGTTGATATTTGATATTTCCTAAGTCCAAAAATCTGAAGTGATGAGAGTCATCAATGTGAAGGTGGACATGTGGCGCCAAATCCAAAACTTCAGAAGAAAGAGGAGGGGGAAAGGTTCGAAGACCCGGAGAAGATTGTTATCGTTGATCAATAAGAGATTCATTGGACAATTGATCTGGTTGAGGAGGCCAATGTCCTGAAGCGGGACCATATCCGTTGATTTGGGAGAATATGTGTTAGCAGATCTTCCACTCCGGAAGATTGAAGTATAGAAGAAGGCAGGGTTTAAGATTTCAAAACCCCAAAGTCTGGAATCATGAAGAGATCACATTTGTTGATAGATAAGGGGTAGCTCTGGTCCGTAGATTTGAAAGAAGGAAGATCTAAACCATCAGTTCAGATAGTACCGTCAAGATCGAGAGATCGATGATCCCGTAGCATTTCGGGGATAAGAGATGCGCGGAATTTAAATCGTTGAGGGCAGGTCACAATCACGTGGTCATGTGAAGTCACATCCCAAGGACACATGTGAAGAAGGAGCTTGCAAAGCACGAGAAGTTGATATTTCAAAAAGCTGAAAACCCAAAATCAACAGTAGTCATTAATTTGAACAGGAGCTACGTGGTGACAGATCGTGGAGATCTGGGATTGCACGTAGAAGGAGGAAAGGAAGGTTAAATAGCAGTCATTGATAGAGAGGCATCACAAAAATATTAAATATCGATGGACAAGAAGGATTGTGGGCCTAGAACTTTCTCAGACTTTAATTTTTCTTGAGTTGGCCGTAATTTCAACCACAGTTTTAACGAAAGGATACATGGCAGCTGGAGGTGGATTGTGGGGAAAAAAGCAGGTTGGTCTAAAACCACTCTTGCCCGTGCCCGCAATTTCATATTTCCATAAGGTCACAGCCCAGGGGAATATGTAGGAAGGGGCTAGTGGAGAGGAGCTAGCGCTTGCAAACTGAAGAGCGCCAAGAGCACGCAAAAGGAGGTCACGGGTATCATAGGACCTGCGCCTTAAGAGAAAAGGGGACCTGTGTGTACATGATTTGGGTTCAATCAATAGCCTGAAGAGTCGATCCGAATCAGTGAAAATAAATATCCTAGACTGGGAGGTTGCAGAACCCTAGCAGGGAAGGAGGGCTGCATCAATTTCAGAAACCGCAATAGAGCATCAGAAAAGGACAACTACCCAGTCCTACCGATGGAGCAACTCTTGCAGACTGTGTCTATTCCTGAGATTTTCTCCTTGTTGGATAGTTTTTCAGGTTGCAACCAAGTTCTAGTTTTATAGGAAGATTGATTGAAAACTACCTTCTGAACCAAGTGGCGAACCTTTGCTTATAAACGCATGCCCTTTGGGTTAATCAATGCAAGGGAAAACATCCAAAGGGCCATGGACGTATCTTTTCAGGGACTAATCAACAAGTGTGTAGCAGTTTATTTGGATGATGTGACTGTGTATTCAAGGAATAGGGAATATCACATCCAAGACCTAACCCAAATTTTCAAAAGGTATAGGAAATACGGTATATCTTTAAACCCTAAGAAAACTATTTTTGGTGTCGAGAAAGGGAAACTACTAGTTCATATTATATCTCAAGAAGGAATTTGCATAGACCTGAAATGAGTTAAGGAAATATCTCAGCTTCCCTTACCCCACAACAAAAAGGCTATGCAATCCTTCTTTGGAAAAATCAATTTTGTGAGGAAGTTCACCCCCAATTTCGCTGAAACTATTAAACCCTTACAAAAATGATCTGCAAATATGTTGAATTTAAGTGGGATGATGAACGAATAAGTGCTTTCAGAAATATTAAGACTGCAATATCTCAATATCCAGTGTTTCGAAGTCCCGACTTTATCAAAGATTTTTTCCTCTATACGTTTTCCTCCAACCAATCATCAGTTGTGGTAATGACCCAAAAGGATGATGAAAACAATGAGGCATCGGTCTCATTTATGAGCACTAATATCCAAGGGGATGAACTAAATTACCCCGCTATAGATAAATAGGCTTATGCGGTGTACAAGGAAGTAAAACATTTCAAATCTTACATCCTAAAAACCCACACCAAAGTCATTGTTCATCATCCTGCAGTTTGATCCCTATTCACTCAACAGGAGATGGGGGGAAGAAGAGGAAATTGGATGGAAGTGGTCCAAGAATTTGATGTAGATATAAAACCTGCCAAACTGTTTAAAGGATGAGGATTATGTAAACTGACAGCTGAAGCCCAGGACCAAGTAAATGAAGACCCCGAGTGGGAGAACGAATTGGAATTATGGTGTAGTGAAGCTTTATATGTTCCCCCAGGGCAGGAGTATTGGTTTGGGAAACTAACTTATCTTTTTCATCATGGGACTTGCCCAAAAAACCTAAACCCTAAGGAAAGGAGAGCTCTTAGACTAAAATCGGCACAATATCGCCTCATAAATTCAATTCTCTTCCGCGTTAATTATGATGGGGTACTTTTAAGATGTCTCAAATGTGAAGATGGAGACAAAGTTCTGAAGGAGCTCTAGGATGGTCCTGCGGGTGGACACTTCGCAGGGAATACCATTGCCCATGAGATAATAAGATTCAACTATTATTCGCCTACTCTGTTTAGAGATGCTCAAACATATGCTAGGAACTGTAAAACTTGTCAAATGAGCATGGGTAGGGAAAAGAGAGCAACTTTCCCACTCCAACCTGTGGTCGTTTCCAGACCATTCGAGCAATGGGGGTTAGATGTCATAGGATAAATTACACCAAGTTCTTCAAAACAACATAAATACATATTGGATTCCACGGACTATTACATGAAATGGGCAGAGGTCATCCCTCTGAATCATGTAAATGAAAAGGTGGTAATCCAGTTCATAGAACAATAAATGATCACAAGGTTCGGTATGCCTTATGTTCTTATTTTTGGTAATTCCGCTTACTTTTATTCCACCCTATTAACAGATTTTTTTCTAGACAAAGGAATCATAATTAGATACTCTGCAAACTACTATCCATAGGGGAGTGGAGTGGTAGAATCAACTAATAAGAACCTAGTAAGGATATTAAAGAAAACAAGTACAAAAAGCCAGAGGAATTGGAATAGTTCACTTCATAATGCCTTATGGGCCGATAGAGTAACACCTAAGGAATCTATAAGGAATTCTCCATACTTTCTGGTATACAGACAAGAGGCCATTCTCCTAAATGGGTTATATATTCCATCTCTTAAACTTGCTCAGGGTGCTAGAGGACAACCCTCATTGGTTCTTCAACAAAGAATTGATACCCTCCTCATGCTAGAAGAAGAAAGGGAGAAAGAAAAAACAAATTTCATTTCTCATCAGCAGATAGTTAAAAGGTGGTTTGACAAGCATAAGGCCAAAGAGAAGAATTTTGAAGTAGGAGACTTAGTCCTGAAATGGGACAGAGCAAATGAGCCGAAGGGAAAACATTCTAAGTTTCAGAATCTATGGCTCAGACCTTTTCAAGTAGATGAGAAGCTTGGGGCTGGAACGTATTGGTTGCAAAATCTGAGGGGGGAGCCTGACCCCCTCCCAGTGAATAGCCAAGCCCTAAAACAATATTTTTGTAAAAATAAAAGTGTGTGTTTTCATGTTATTTTGTTTTAGGTTGATTGCAGAGTCCTTTGTTTTTTTTTTGTTTTTTTGTTTTTGTCGTACTATTTGCACTTTGAAGTTGTGTTCCGCAAGGAATTGGTTGACATTAATTTATATGGTGTAGCAAACTATGTTCCTGACTCATGCTTACATACAACACAAGAAACATTGAGTGAATTGTTGTTGTCTTAATGGAGTTTTGCATCTAACCTTTGCAAATAGACAACCTTGGAAAGTGTCCACCTGGTGGTATAGTAAAACCTAAAGGGAAATATGGTAAGATGGAAAGGACCACATGTACCTAAATAAAGAGCTAGCAAGTTTCACTTTAACCATCTCATCTTGCAGATAACAGATGTCCTCCTCTCCCACTCACTTAGGGAATTCTGACAAAATAAATCAATTATATCAAATGAGTGAAAAGTAGGAGAGGGTATGCAGATAAATCCGTTGGGGAAATGGACATCCGATGGCAGTGGTGCGAGGTCTATGACATTGGGGTGACTCCATCAGGACTATGGACGCTCGTTGGAAGTGGAGTAACACCGCAGCATGTGAATGATGATAACTAAAGGCCTAGCACCAATGGATGTTTTACTCGACTCTTGTCAAAAGGGAGCATGGGATATGGTTAAAAGGAATGAAAGTGGGATAAATGTTGAAACCCCATAGGAAAACCTATATTTTCTAACCGGGGGAATTGCAAATGCAAGGATAGAAGAGACTCTGATAAAAACAAACCATTCAAGTTCTTAACCAGCTTCTGCATCAACTAAGCCCAAGGAAAGAACCAAGATTATACTTTCACCTAGTAAGTCACCATTTTTTGATCACTCAAAACACCCTAAAAGCCTTATGAAATTTTGTCACTCTTTGGGTACCACTTGTTTTCTTCATTGTCTGAATCAATTTCACTTTGGGAAATGGTTTATCTTTGTTTTTTTTTCATGACTCTCATCATCAAGTCAGGATTGTTTGAACTTGTGAAACCTTATGTATAAAATAACTTGACCCCCAAATTAAGAATCAAAAGCTAATACTGCACCTAACGCACTCAGGTTCGACGTGGGAAAAAATATTCAAGCAAGTAAAGGAACCACCCAGTTACAACAATCATCAAGCACCCATCCCCATCGGCATCGGAAGAAGATGGATTTGGTCTACATAAGTTAATCACACAAAGTGTCAAGAGATAGTCGATCCCCTTCGGCATCGATAGAAATAGCCGAGAAAAATACCCAAAATATATCCCTCACAACGACCCAAACATAAGGGCGCTCCATGACTAGGTGTTCCCAAACATCCAACGGTTGTATTTACACATGGTGGCAAGCAAAACCTCGGTTTTCCCCTCCATAGAGTTTCTGAAATGGCTCATCAACCATACGGATGGGAAGAAGTTCTTGATCAATGATGAGAATGGTGGATGTGTCGAATGTTTCCTCCCAACATAAGTACATAAATACTACAAGCTCAAGAACCTAGAGGAGTGGCTCAACACAGACTTCGTGGTGAAGTTCTATGAATTCCATGACACCAGTCAGCTAATGACCTCATGTTGGAAGGAGGACAAGAAGTTCACAAATCGGATAAATGGATGGTATGGAATGATTAACCTAAGGGAGCCATACATCTATTTAAGGGCTCTCATCTATCAGTTATATGAAGAAAAGGACTTCTCCAATTTTTCGGAAGCATGGATTCCTTTGGCGTACATAGTGGCGATTTCTGGGAGCATATTCAATTGGGGAGAAATAATTTCTAAACAATTGAGCATCTGTGTACAATAGGCTTAAACGCCAAAAGAAGGGGAGGCACCCACTTTCTACATGTCATTGTACCTTCTCGATGTCATGTGTGCAAGGAATCTCTTCGCCGGGATGAATTTAAGTTGGCATGTTGCAAAGCTCCTGGTCCACGTCTACTTTAGCATACTATGGGAAAACAGGTACAAGAAATCTTATTCACTCAATTGTGATGAATTCATCGCCCGTATTCATTTTATTATTTTCAAGAAGGAATTCCCAATATTATTTGCAGCAGCCAAGAAAATGGTAGCAAAGTTAGTCCGTTGGTTTTTAGACGAGTGCTCAACCTAGATCAGGGTGTTTGGAGCCACCAGAGCACCATATATCCTAACTTCTCATGTCCCAGACCGGCTCGTTGTGGGAGAAATCTGCTATCAGACTATCCTGTAGGGCTACAACGCCACATTAGTCAAGGACAAGAAGAAGGATTTCATACCCTACAATTTCCATGTGGGATTCTATATGTTGAAGGATATTGCTCAAGCCAAACAAGAAAGGCTTAGCCAACTAGAATTCAGGTTCTTGATAGGTCGATTCTGCAAGCACGACCTTAAAGTCCTAGTCCTCCAACATGATTCACAGGTATCATCATGTTGGTCATATGCTCATGATAAGTTTGAGGATGAAATTTTCACAGAGTGTGCCCAGGATTGGGACGAGGTGTTGCAGAGGATGGCCAACCCAAACATGACCAGGTTCAAGGCCATGAGCATGGATGAACAAGTGGAAAAAATAGAGCAGTTGTCTCAAGAGGCATTCACATCCAGGTAAAAAATCAGAGTGGTAGAGACAACAGAGGTGAAAAAAAGGGGATTTCTCTTGCTAGAAGGGGCACAGAGAATCATTGATCAATTGCAAAATGACCCTGATCTGATAGAAATGACGAGGATTGCCACTAATGACCCAATCGAAAGCTGAGGAGAACCAAGAGGCATAGAGCCGATGCATCTTGAAGAAATCACTGGGTCAAAAAACCCTGAAGTGCCACCACCACAGATCAGCTCACTAGAGGAAATGTCAACCTAGCCCGAGATAGTGAGGACATCAGGGAGAAAAGGTGTACCAAATACCTTGTTCGATTTGATAACCATATACAATGATGAGGAGAGTTCATAGGTGTCCCTGGTCAACCCAGTGTAGATTACAGAGGAGAAAGAACATGAGAGAACATCCACCCCAGGTCCTGATGCTCCAATTCAGAGTCACCCACAGATCGCGCATGAGGCAAAAATTTCCTTAGACACCAAGCCACTTGACATACCAAGAACCCCAATGGACAGCTCGAGGGATGAACTAGTATTGGGTGAACAAGAAGAAGAAATTCCACAACTGGAAATTGGCATTTCAACATCCAATCACCAAGTACCGAACCTACCCCTGATTCTTTATTTTTGGCCAGTACCTTACCACCCGATGAGAAACAACTAGAGATCGAGCCATCGGGACATATAGAATAGGTTTAGGAACTCAGCCTTGAACATATATACACGTTTGTGAGCCTAGGAAATACTCTAACTTAGGGAGAACAACAAATCCCTGAACCTATTGATGAGGTCGTTGATATACAAGAAATCCCTGAACTTGGTTTCGTAATCAATAGATTTCATTTACTATATGTGTCGATAACAGATAAGTTCTTATGTCTGATGAGTATATCCTAAATAAGAAACACTCCAAAATCAATACTTTGTTTCACAATATTCTTCACATAGTTTAAAAACTAGAAAGAAAAATTCATAAACAAAATCTCAACAAGCATGTGATTTATAGGCTCTTTCTCAGGTAATGAATCTATTCATTTACAGACTCATGAAAGGAAAAGATGAACTTTGACTTTGTTTCCTATAGCAACTAACTTAACAACAATCTATAATTAACTCTCTACACATTCTTAAAAGGAAGATCATTCATAACCTAATCAATCCTAGAAGAAATACTAGGTGTAGTAAGGTACTCCATTATAGGTTCATGTAGGATGAGAGATGGAGATCTTAATTGTTCCTGTATTTTCAAAATAGAAAAAAATGTTAAATAATTTAATATAACAAATGATTTTCCACACACACACACAAGAATAACCAATATTTACTTAGAAATATGTATTGCACTCAGAAATTATCACTCACTCAGAATTACCATAAATCTATATTGTGTTTTGTCAAATGCTATATTGAAACACAACATAAATAAAATTAGATACTACAATCAAAACACGGAATTGTTTTATTCACACACAAAACAGAATTATATTCACACAGATAAATAAAAGGAATATTACCTTGGTTGGGTTGGTGGGCCCTTGCCGTACCAACAAGGTAGATTTAAAAGAAACTTACAGAATGAAGAATTTGATCACACACATAGATTCCATAAACTATAATTCACATCATTACTTCAGAAACAAATGTACAATCAATAGTCTTCTCATGAATCAAGTCTACAACATAATAGTGGTTAATTATGTCTATGTATATCTATCATCTACAAGGCCCTCTCTTTTAAAGAGAAACAATCCTTACAACCAACACCTGGAGATAACATCAAATGATTGCGTAAATATTATAATTGGTTGATATAACATTTTTCATGGAAACGAATTCATACTCATGACACACAGTGAATGAGTATGAAGTGTATCATGGTATTCAACAAACAAAGGATGATCTAGCCAACAAATTCCTTGGACCCATCGAAAGAAAATTCATTCAAACACCCAAGCCTGTAGATGTGGAACTAGTACCAGACACGCACAACTAGAATGGGAAGATTGGTACCAGATGCGCATAGATTTAATGGGAATATTGGTACCAGACATGCACAATCAAATACATTGGTACCATGACAACACATATATAGGTACGAGATGAGTTGAGTATTGGATGCATGCAGAAAAATATATTGGTACTGGATGAGCACAGTAATAGGTATCGTATGAGTGCAGAAATAGGTATCGGATGAGTAGGATATGTGTCATAAGATATTCTTGAATCAATCAAGGTAATTAGAGAGCATTTAACATCAATCAATCAATTCCAATTATTAATAAATCTCATAAATCATGATTTAAACATAGGTTACCTTAGGTATACACAAGAATGGATAAAAGACATGTCTTTGAAGAAAATAGGAAAATAGTGCATATGTTTGAGGTAAAGTTGGTCAAGATAGAGGAAAATATAAGGTAATTGGAGACATAAAAAAGGAGCCCCAACATTTCCCCCATGCCCAATTCATTGCATGTCCTCATGCAAAAATTTCTAAATTGGTCCTCAAAATTGCAAAATTGGGATTGTCTTCCATCCTTCCTGAACATTAATTGCCTAGATTTAAGATATTAAAACTTGAAGCCTCATCCTTAAGTTCCCTCTTAATAACTTTGGTGTACTGTATCATACACAGAACCTTATTGAGCTTGGCAGAGACCTCATCATGCTCACCTTGTAACCTTCAGCTATGCTCCTTCAACTGTGCATTTTCTTTCTTGATGTATTTGTCCAAAAATTTATACTCCTCCACTTCTTGCTTCAATTATTCATTATGTTTTGAAATCCTTTCAAATTTCAGTACCAAATGTTGTTTGTTCAAAGAACTAATAGGTTCAAGTGTTTCTTTCTCATTTACCTCCTCCCTAGCTTCAACTTCCTTTTTTAAATCTTCCGGAGTCTCTGTTACTAACTCCTCAATTTCACTAATAGTTTCTACTTGCATATATTCTCTCTCTGGTGAGGTTACAATGTCAAATAGATCCTCTGGAAAAGAAGGAACATGGGGAATTGTCACATGTTTAGCCATGCTCTGAGTGGTTATGCATGCTAGACCTGGTGCTTCATCGCGTTTTCTAATAGGAATGGAAATTTCCTCCTCTAATAGTCTCCTTTTCTTCTTTTTAGGCTCAGATATGCGCACTAGAATTTTTTTTCATGTGCCTTCCTTGTTTTTCTTCTGGAGGACTCAGATGTAGGCACTGGAATTTTTTCTTCCGGTGCACTTCTTTTTTTTCTGCTAGAGGATTGTACCATAGCACTCTTTTTGTTGATTCTAAGTTTCTTCTTACCTTTAACTCTCAATTCAGGGGTCTTCTCCAAGTCTCCAACCTTCTCTTGAGGTAATTCAACAATTACTTCTGGAATAATATTTGCAATTTCTTCTACATCACTACCAGACCTCTTTTTATTCCTCCTTTTCTCTCTAATTTGCATTTTTATTTTAGTGGACAGGTTT
>JASDQU010436224.1:136627-155905 GCA_032191745.1 Picea mariana | reverse complement strand
CCATGCTTGTATGTGGAATAATGAGATGAAGATTAAGGAAATTGTTGGTGAAACTATCTTAGATGGATAGTGCTTGTCATGCCATTTCTGGTGGTATGTGGAATGTCACATAACCCCTCATGGTTTGAGAGTTATGACCTTACGAAGATGAAGGACCCCCACATGAAGGCTTGAAGCCCCCAAGGTCAAAGAAGTCAAAGTGACCTAAAATAATAAATCATTATTTAAATGATAAAGTAAGGTGACAAAGTCAAGGTGGATTATTTAAATAATAAAGAGAAGTGACAAAATCAAGAAATGATAATGTAAGGTGACAAAATCAAGAAGGAATATTTAAATGATAAAGTATTAGAGAACTTTCTATTTATGGAAAGTGGTTAACCGTAAAATAAGGAAAATAGGTTAAGTGACCTAGAAATGGGTTGATATTATTTAAATGATAAAGTAAAGTGAAAAAGTCAAGGTGGATTATTTAAATAATAAAGAGAAGTGACAAAATCGAGAACTGATAAAGTAAGGTGACAAAATCAAGAAGGGATATTTAAATGATAAAATATTGGAGAAATTCCTATTTATGGAAAGTGGTTAACCGTAAAATAAGGAAAATAGGTTAAGTGAAGTAGAAATGAGTTAAGTGACCTAAAAATGGGTTAAGTGACCTAGAGGATGAAAGTATAAATAATATAGCAATGGTCTCTTGTAGATCATCCTTTTTGTGGATCAATGGAGAGCTTCTTGTGAGAATATCTTTTGGAGTTTTGGTGGAGAGATTCTTGTGAGAGATTCTTGAGCATTTTTGGTGTGGAACACTTGAGAATATTGATGATCTATAAATTATTGAGGTAACAAAAGGATATCTAAGCCAAATTTCAGAGGGAAGGTGAAGAAAAGAGAGTTGGAATTCAAGGGAGAATAATTTTTTTCATGATGCTTTCTAAGGTATGTTATTTACAGGTCATCTCACATTTCCCAATAATTTTTTTTATATAATGATTCAAACCATGAGATTGATGCTCCATTGAGGAAACATATCCAAGTATCTGTGTTAAAAAATCAGCTTGTGGGTTGTTGTATTTTTGGAGATACACACCGTGGAAAATAAGGTTTGTGGATAGTCCTGAAACTAGTCTAAAACAATTGTTTCAGGTAAAAATGTCATAACATGTTCATAACAGATCCATATTCATAATAGATCCAAATTGTGTTGGTTATATTATAGTCTTTAATATGTTGTGTAACAGTTTCATATCTATTCAACAAATATTCCGTGTGGGGAACACTCTATAAGGTCACTCTCTAGAATAAGACATAATTCAGCAAGGTATGCCATTTTTCCTATAACTCCCTTTTTGAGAGGTTCCAAGTAGTGACACCTGGAGGAATTTCATAAACAAATTGAATAAAATCATGTATCAGTTTCAGATCTTTATTCATTACAAGTACAAAGTTATGATTATTTCAAGTTAGAGTTGTTGACTAATCCAAAACTAATCATGGTTGAGACAAGCAGTTGAAGAGTTGGCAAATACATGAGGTATATAGTTGATTATGTTGGTACATATTGATGATTCATTTTTGATGATTAGTTGACACATTATTGGTATGTACTTGGTACATGGTTGGATGCACTTGTTTATTGTACAGGTTGATTACAGGTTGTTTGACACAGGTTGGTGCATAGTTCATGCACTTGTTTATAGTACAGATTGATATCTGTTGAGGATTGTTGCCTCATCTCAATTGGTGCTGAGAATGTAAGATGATTCTTTCATATAGATATGGTTCTCTTGTAGAGTTGTACTCTATTAAGTTGTTGCTAAAAAACCCCCAGATTGAAGTCCATAATAAAAATAAAAATTGTACATACATCTTGTGTTGTTTATGTTCCTTGTGGAGATGATTTGTTGATGATATATTGCTGATATATGTTGCTGATATGTATTCACATCTAACTGATTATAAATTAAAGCAATGAGTAATGAGTAAATGTTGAATGTTAACTAAGGATTTTTGTGTAAGAGGGAAGTTTTGGGAAAAATATCCCCACACTCATTCACCCCCCCTCTAAGTGTGGTAGGTGTGTCCAACAATTGGTATCAGAGAGGGCCTTCACTACAAGACTTAACAATCTTGAAGGAGATCCATAGACACACAAATGTATGATGAAATACCAATCCTTTATGAGGAAAACTATTCTACTTGGAGAATAGAGATGAAAGTGTATTTGAAGACAATGGGAGCATCTATTTGGAAGGCATCCATTGGTGGATCGGTTCCCTTGAGGAACAAGTCAAAGTATGCAACTCAAAGGGAAGAAAAGAAGAATGATGCATTGGCTCTCAAGACCATTCTTAGTGGACTCTCAAGACCTATCAAAGAGAGCATGGGACAATGCACTTCCACCAAGGATCTATGGCTAAAGCTAGAGGAGACATGTCAAAGCAAGAAGGAGAAGGAAGATATTGAAAACCACTCCATCAAGATTATCAAAGGTAAGGAATCTCAAAAAACCCTTGATTGTATTATTTCTAAATGTGATATTGAAAACATTTCAAATGAAGACAAAGAATCAAGTGATAATGTTGGCAAAAAGGAAGATCTTGAAGATAATTCAAATAAAGGTAAAGTATCTCCAAAGACTCTTGATGGAAATGATTCAAAATGTGATGATGTTGAATTTTTATCAAGTGAATAAGATGATCTAGAAACAATTTGTGTAGAGTTTGATGATAGTTATCCCATGGAAAGAATAGAAGAAAATCTATTAGAACTTCAAAAGGAAATTGAAGAGAGTTTATATAGATATAGAAGTGATCATTTTTATACACACTATAACTATATTTTGGATAACACTAAGAAGTTTCTTAGGAGGAGTCAAAGGTACATCTTGAAGTTAAAGGGAATGCTCAAAGAACAAGAAGAGAGTTCTAAGACTCAATTAGAAGAAAATGAAGAAGAGATAACAAGACTAAATAATGAAAAAAAAGATATGAAGGTAGATGATGAGATTAATTTTTTTTTTGAAACTATTGTCCATCTCAAGACCCAAATTGAAGAAGCCAAAAGGGTATAAGAAATTTTGAAGAATAAAATTAATGAAAAGGAAGAGTCATGTGATAAGATAGAAGCTGAAATTGTTGATCTTAGAAATAAAGTGGAGAAGTCAAATAAATTCTTGAATAGCTCAAAAATATTGGATGAGATCTTGGAAAGTCAAAGATAAACATATGATAAATCAGGTCTTATATACAAAGAAGAAGCTACACATGTTGAAGCAAGCACTTCAAAGAAGCATGAGGTAAGTCCATCAAAGAAGGAAGACATTGTTGCAAAGCAACCATCTACACAAGCTAGGGAAAATTTCAAAAGAACAAAGCAAGGAAGAGATCATGAAGCTATCTTTGGGACACCAAAGCAAAGGTATGAAAGTATTTTTCATGGGAATTGTTATTCATGTAATGAATATGGTCACAAATATTTTGAATGTAGATCTTATGAAATAAGAAATAATGGAAGATTTCATAACACCATAAGGTGTTGGAGATGTGATCAGGTAGGACACATTGTTGTTCACTGTAACACCATGAGATGCTACAACTGTAGTGGATTTGGCCACAAATCCCAGGAGTGTTGGAACACAAAAAGAAAGTCCATGAAGAGGACTTTACATAGCATGGATAGAAGAAGGAATGAAGGAAGGGAGACATCTTTGAAAATATGGATGATCATAGCTCAAGTTTTGAGGAGCAGGGACATATACAGAAGTGGGTGAAGAAGACAAAGCAGCTAGAACATAATGAAAGACTAAAGGGAAGTTTAAAAATGTCATCTATTGAGCCATACGCGGGTGATAACGGTATTAGTTGCGTACATACATAGGCTGACATTGTATAGGTCGCGCACATACACGAGATGTCTGTGCAACATGCCGTGTATATGTGGTGAAGCCTAAGGAAAAGGGCTATGCACAGGGATTGAATTTTGATGTGATGGTATAACTCTGTGATGCAAGGTCTGACATGGTTTATTGCAGGTTCTAACATTGTTTGCTACAATTTTTCATGATTCTATATTGGATTATGTAAGGTGATGATGTAAAATAAATCTTGGATTCATGGCACCAACCTTTCCTCTAATTTTTAATCATTGTGGTCGAGGTGGTCGACATGGAGGATAAGGTGGATATTAAGAAGGTTTTTTTTTACCTACTATAAATACAACCACCTTAGTCCCAATTTCTCCTCGAAAGTTAAATTTGATTTAAAATTTTGTAACAATTGTGGGGTAGGAGATCATTCCTTAAAATATTGTTTGATAGTACTAGAGAAGATAAGGAATAAAATAAATGTAAATATTTTAAAAATCATACCTAAACATGAAAAATTGAATTCCAAGAATTTAAATTGATCAATATATTAGGAGCAAGAAAATGGAAGGATGCACTTTTGTGAAGAACCCCTCAAATATTTGACATATAAATTTGACAAGAAAAAAAGAATATGCTAATCAAGACATATAAATTTTTAGAAAATTGGATAAAGAAGAATAATTTCAAGGCTCTATATGAATTTTTGGATCCATCAAGTGGGGAAGAATCCATAGCAAGGATGATAGAATTGATGACTATACTTAAGAATTGCAAGTATGGAAGTAAAGTCATAAAGAATTTGTGTCAATTGAATTTAGGAAGAACTACATTTAGGAACACCCTATTTAGGAACCAAGCTTGGTTCCTAAATGAGGATTTCAAACATAATGCTAGAGGAGAAATACATTTAGGAACACACTTGTTTGTGGGTTGGAATTTAGATATTCAAATATATGAATGGAATATGGAGAATTATGAGGCTATACCATTGAGGTTTGTTGGACCATTGAGGCTATACCTAGGGATAGCTTCAAATATTTCTTCTCAACAAAATCCATACCAATTGTGCTTGAAAGAAATATTACACAATATCCCAACCTAATCCACATAGTCTCAAAGTCAACTAATTCCCCCATTAATATTTAAAGAACACAATTCAACTTCCATACATGTTGTTGGAATGTCTAAAATTGTTGGAGTAAAAGGTCAACTACAAAAATTGGTACAATATTTTACATGATATGCTTTTTGTTGGTGGAGTTCTCATGATCATTAACTATAGAGCTGGACCAGAACAATATTTGGAGGAAGAAAAATTACAACAGTTTCTCAAATAACAAAATTCAATCATGGTTTCAACCCTAAGAGACATATTGATGATTATCACTTGTAGATGTTGGAGGGTGTCCACCTTTTTCATTTCTCCTTCAACACATTCTCAAATCGTATTCTTCCATCCTTGAACCATTATTTCATGTCATAACATTTTATTTGTCTTTTATGCAGGCAAAATTCTCTCGTGCTATTGACACCAACTAGGAAGAAATCCACACCAATATTATTTTCAACCTGATATTGTTTTCACAATGACAATGATGCCAATGTTAAAACTAGGTTTTTAAGTACATTTCACAAAGGATTACTGATTTCAGAGAGACATTTTTAGTAGCAAGACTAGAGACATTAACTGTTTTGGTGGAATCTCCACAGGTTTGTATGGATAGGGCTCCTTTGCCTCTGTTGATGTCCAATTGAAATCCTCGACCCTTGAATATCTCCACTCCTCTACCTCTATCAGACGGGTTTTTTCTCTTCTTCCTCTATTAGACATGGTTTTTCTCTTTGAACTAGCCAAATTAGGGTGATCTCATTGAAGAGGGGTCACCTGGTATGTACTCCATGAACAAATTGTGCATCCCTACACCATTCTCAATGTTGTAAGAGCGCCCTAGGTAGTGAACGATGTATGGGGAATTGAGACTAGTTTTTCTCCTCGGACGAGGTTTTTCTCAGCTACTAAATGGGCTCCTGATCATCACCCTAATATGGTTTGTAATTAATGGGTGAGGGTGGATTAATCTGAATGTTTAAATAAAACAAAGCATTGTGATGGTCTCTGCGGATGCTAACACAATGTGATTTATGCCCAGTTCTCTGCATGTCAAAGTGAAGAAATTCAACCAAGCATGGGTAAATGATGGGAGTAACTATGACTCTCTTAAGGTATCCATATGCCTCGTCATATAATTAGTGACACACATGAATGGATTAATGATATTCCCACTGTCCTAGGATACTATCTAGAGAAACCACAACCAGGGGAACGATCTTAGAAAAATTAGCAAGGAAAGAACACCCTGTTGAGCTTGACTCTATTCCAACTTTGTGAAATGACTTGAGAGGTGTAGAATAACTAGGAGTTGTTTTTGGCGCAAGTGAAATACTAGTACTTTTAACGTTATTTTACTTATTTTGTGGGGAAGACATGAGGCATTGCACATATATTAAAATTTAATGCACATTTCCTCAAAGTTTTGTCATTGATGGCAATGGTCAAAAGATCATTCTTCACAAAATTGACGGCAATGATTTTAGGAAACCAAATATTATCATTACTTTTAAGGATGAAGAAAGTTCCTATAACAATCCCTATTTTTTTAGCCAACATCCCCCTATAATTATATATGTTATGGTTCCTCGTAAATTGGTGACTTGAGTCCTCATAGACTTATAAGTGGGTGGCTTGTGATGACAAATTATTTGGCCCTTGATAGCAATTTATTTTCCATTATGTGAGTGGTCTCCATCCTGAAGCTATAGACACATTGAAGCCATGGAGTCCCAATGATTTTTAATCATTGCAATATATAACCATGCAACAATAATTTTGGGGTATTACCATAATCAATTCATCTTTGTAAACCACTTTTTTCTCAAATGCACATTAATGGTCAATTGGGAATTTTTATTTGATTTGGATGAGTATATTCCCAATTGTTCTGCATATTTCCCACACCAATGTTTAAATGCATATATTGACATGCTTGTGTTTTGGTGCACTTTTTCTCACAAAAATGTGTGGGGCTAGGTGCAAGCACTACTACATTTGTACCCAAAATCTGACACATTAAAATGGAAAACATATTGAACTCATGAACAATATATTCCCTATTTAGGGCATGCGTGATGGCCTAAGGGACCACATATGTCCATGAGATTTTAGAGACAAATTTTATGAACTTAGAACCTATATTTTGGCTTTCAACTATTACATGGGCACCAAGAACCATCCCAATGCACTAATCCTCAATATGGTGACCATATCTCAGTTATAAGATAAATATCTTCTACATACACCAAGGAATAGACCCAAAGCAACATACCTAATGTTACAAATATCAAAATGGCCACCATACCCCACTTACAAGAAAAAATAATTACCATATAGGGCTTGCATGTTTTCTTATGGTCCAATGCATGGCTCATGAACCCTAATGTCATGGACCATGGATATTATAGCTTTTTTGGTGCTCTAGGGATGGTTCTCATGGCCTAAGCAATAATTAAGGGATAAAATTAATGGAGGGTGACCTTATGTTATATTATATATCTTTGGTGCTCATGCATCATGTGTGAGGGATTGAGACACCACATAGACAACATACAAAGAATCTTTGTCTTATGAACAAGATATGGTACTATCCATTTTGAGGTTTGGCATAGAGATTTTTCTTATAGACTGCACTCCATTTAACCATATAATACCTACATAAGGAATCATTGTTCTAACATAACTACATTTGAACCCAAAATCCATAGGCATCCTCTAATGCCACCCAAAAAATTGGCCTTGGTGTTAGATTTTATATTTAAAAATTGTAATTTTCATGTTTTTTTTCAAATTGTCCCCGTCGGTCGTCATGCGCTAAGAGATAAGAGATAATAATATTTAAACATACCAATATAATACCAAAGAAACATTCCTTGTAGATATAAGAGTCTTGAAATATATCAACATCCTACCAATCAAATGATGCTTGGGCCATAAGCTCTTGTCAAAGTTCATTTGCTAGCTAAGTCAGTTCAGAATTTGTATGTGACATAATACTATCATTCAAGAGTCAAAGTGTTACATTTCATTGTCATGCATCATGTGTGAGGGCTTCAGACACTACAAAGGCAACATACAAAGAATATTTTTCTTATGAACAAGGTATGGTACTATCCATTTTGAGGTTTGGAATAGAGATTTCTCTTATAGAATACAGTAAATTGCACCATATAATACCTACATAATCCCTACACTCCTTGAAAACCATGTACATGTTGGAAAAATGAGAGGGGGGTTGAATGATTTGTTACTGTGCTTAAAAAAGTATTCCCATTTGTTGGTGCAGGTGCAGACCCAGGGTTCACTCCAAGAGCGCACCAACAATCCCTAGCTATTGACCCTTTCGACAACACCTACAAAGAAAATGTAGTCTCACCCGAAGCATCTAAGAGGGGGGTTGTAGGAAAGAGATGTCTACAACCAAGGGAATATCAAGTGGAACTAATACAACAATATTGTAGCATTCATATACCTTTTATCAGCTAGATCTACTCTGCACAACTATAAACCTGATCTAACACAATAATGAAAATAACAGTATAACAATGGCATAGATCTAGGAATCCATCACACATACGACACAAAGTATATGTGGTTCACCGTCTCTCTAGGGATACCTCCATAGAACCGTGCTTATGATATATTGAGATAAAGCTTACAGTTCTAATATGTGCTCTTGGTTAGAATATCTTCTCTCTTCTTCTCTCTGTCTACCTCCTTCTTGCACACCCAGCTGTAGGACTTGGTCTTCGCACCCAGCTGAAGATATTACAATACCAGAAGGCTCTCACTCTCAACACTCCTCTCTCTCATAGTACAATAATCTCTCAACCAACAACGATCAATATCAATATCCAACAATAGTATCGATGTGACCTAGGTACTCTCGACCTCGATTTATACATTACAGTCCCTCACTGAAAGCCTTAGGTCGAAACCTAGGTGTCAAAACCCTCATTACCAAAAACCCTAGGTCAACTTGACTCACCTTTTTAGGGCTTCACGAGCCTGCCTTTCCTCCCTTCTTGCATGGTTCTCCAAAGCATCCAATGGTGGCTTTCTCTGCTTGCTAAGCTGTCCTCGATCCATCTTCCTTGTTTATCTGTCATCCTCGATCTCCTCATCCAACGACTTGATTTTCTGTACTTCACTCTGGCTTTTCTTCTCTTTTGCTTACTTTGACCTAGTAACAGTCACTGTGTCTCCCGTGCAATTCACATTTTACCTTTTCTTCCTCGATCTTTGATTCCTTCCATAACCAAGGGCCAACAGGCCCCCAAAATTCACCTGTGACTCGTCCCAAGGCACTTCAGATCTGATCCTTCCATTTCACTTTGACTTTGGAATGCGCAGTGCAACCTTTGCTTTCTTCTTTATGCCTCCTTCCCATCCTTGTGCATACTGTATTTTTTGTGTCTGGCACCTAGTTTCAACTACACCTGGTGCCTAGACCCTTTTCTCCTTACGTTTATTGAGAGCTGTGAGGCAGCTGGTTGTCATAATACAACTTCAACCGACTCCCATTCACTAATCCTTCTTTCCATTTTCCCTTCAGTTTCTTTAGCTGTGCAACTCCTCCTTCTGTAACATAGGTGATCTCATATGGTCCAAGTCAATGCATTCTGAACTTCCCTGGATGTCTTATAAATTTACTGTCATACACCAATACTAAATCACCTTGCTTAAATTCCTTCTTCTTGATGTGTCTGTCATGATAGGCCTTCTCTCTTTCCTTCTGTACCTGCTGATGGAATTCTGCAATACATATGTCTTCTTCTAGTTCAACTAGTTGGGAAAGCCTCTCACGAACAACGCCAGTATCATCCATGTCTGTAAATGCAATAATTCTTAATCTTGGTACGAATTACTCCATCGGGACAAAAACTTTGAGACCATAAACCAACTTGAAAGGGGTCTGCATTGTTTTCAAGTGCTTATATAATCCCAGAGTACTACTGGTACTCTTAAATCCCAGTCATCCTTGTTCACACTGCAAATCTTTGTCTCCAAGATTTTGTTGAATGCTTCAACCGTTCCGTTGGCTTGTGGATGGTAAGGTGTACTCTTTTGATGGTGAACTGCAAATTCTTTAGTCAGGGCTTCCACTGTCTTGTTGATGAAATGAGTGCCTTGATCACTCATAATGGTTTTAGGGCATCCAAACCTAGTTATTATGTTATCAAATATAAAATGCACAGCTATAGTTGCACTACAATCCTTGACTGCTCTTGCCTCGACCCATCTAGTCAAGTATTTTGTCTTAGTGATAATGTACCTTTCTCCTGTGTGCTTTCCTGGTGGGTTTATAGGTCCCACGAAGTCAATGGCCCACTTTTTAAATCCCTGTAGGGTCATTTGTAGTGCTAGTGGCATTTCATCTCTTCGGGATGGTTTTCCAACTCTCTGGCATACATCACAGGCTCTGGTATACTCTTTAGCATCTCTGTGTAAAGTAGGCCACCAAAGGCCAGCTCGCAGAACCTTCTACAAATTTTCTTTCCCTGCTTAATGTCCTCCTATGATTCCTTCATGAGATTCTCTAAGGATCAGTGAGTGCTCTTCATCCATCACACATCTTCTTAGTATCTCATTAGGTCCCATCTTATATACATGACCAACTATCAGTGAAAAGTCAGCAGCGTGCACCACTAGCTGTTTCTTCTGGGAAATTGTATACTCACTTGGAGCCATTCCTGTTGACAGGAATTGGACTATATATGCAAAGTGGTCATCCATATTCCTAATGGTGATTAGTTGTGCATCCGATAGTGTATCCTCTAGACTAGTAGGTTCTTCACCATGTTCCAACCTCGACAGCTGGTCGGGTCCCTTGTTCATTCTTCCTGGCTTAACTATGATCTCAAAATCATATTCTTGAAACAGGAGAAGCCATATGCATATTCTCCCCCCCGAAAACTAGCTTTTTGAATAGGTACTTCAGTGCAGAGTGACCAGTAAACATTTTAAAGTGTCCTCCTAGTAAGTAATGGCGAAATTTTTGCAGCGCGAACACCATGGCTAATCCTTCTCTCTCTGTAGTAGTGTAATTGATTTCAGCTGTAGATAGCTTTCTGCTGGAAAATGATAATGGATGGTCAATATCCCCTTCTCCAGGTTGTGCCAATACTTCTCCTAATGCAATAGAAGATGCATCCACATGCACATGAAATTCTCTGCTCCAGTATGGAAAGACCAAAATGTACGCAGTCACCATATTTTGTTTCAGTGTGTCGAAGCTTTGCTGGCATTCATCTATCCAACCAAGATGAAAATATTTCTTTAATAAATTCTCCATTGGCGCAATAATCTGAGAATATCCTTTGATAAATTTCTTGTAATAGCTAGTATTTCCTAGCGCAGTGCGCAGTTGTTTGACTGAAGTAGGAGGCGGTAAGTCGACTATAATTCCAATTTTTGATGGATCAACCAACAATCCTTTCTTGCATACAATATGTCCTAATAATACTCCAAATGGTGAGAATAAGATGCACTTATTCAAATTTAAAGAAATTTGGCACTGCCTGCATTTGTCCAACATTAGTCTTAGACATTAGATATGATTTTTCAGCAAACTAAAAACAGTGCAGTCATCAAAATAGGATTCTAAAAAGTTATTCAAAAATTCTTTGAATGCTTTGACCACCACCCTGGAGAAGATGGCTGGGGAATTCTCCAGTCCAAATGGAATCATTATGCATTGGTAGGATCCCCATTTTCTGGCAAATGTGGTCTTGTTGTGGTCCTCCTTGGCAATCCGGATTTGATGGTATCCTGAAAACCCATATGTAAAAGAATATACCTCCTGGCCTCCCACATTATCCAACACTTTGTCTATGAATGGTGTAGGGAAAGGATCATGCAAACAAGCATCATTCATCTTCCTGAGATCTATGCAGATCCTGATCTCACCTGTCTTCTTGTCTTGCACTACCATAGGGATGATCCATTCTGACTCTTCGACGGGTTCAATAATCCCTGATTCTAACATTCTGTCAAGCTCAATCTTCACTTTTTCCTTGTATTTCGGGTTCAATCTGTAGGGTCTTTTCTTGATTGGCTTCGCACCTGGTTTCAAAGGTATTCTCATCTCTCCCATAGGTCCTTTGATACCCTTCATATCAGTGAACTTCATTGGAAACAAGTTCTGATACTCGTGCAGTAATTCTGTAATTTTGTCAATGGTAGTAGCATCCCAGTAATCTCAAATATTAGCAAGCTTCGGTGTCTCCTCTGTCCCAATATTGACTTTCTTTAGCTTGATCGGTTTTCCAATGAATGGCAGCTCAACTCCTGGTCCTTCCACATCCTTGTGGCCTTTTGTCTCTACAATTTTTACCTTCCTCAGATCATCATCTGCATCGGGATTAATGTTGTAACATCCCTGTAGTTTTGGGAATGGCACAGTCCATTCGTCCTCTTCTTCCCCCAAAGGGAGGCTAGATAACTCCTTAAATACTTTTCTCCCACAATTTGTAGTGCTTTATCTACTGAAGGAAATTCACTTTCAAACAAAAATGTGGTTACAAAATTCTGAAGCATACCTTCCCAATCTGTAGTGATGTGGCACAACTCCACTTGAAGGTACCAGTTAATAGGGGTTGTGTCCAGTGTGTTAATGAATTTGTGTACCCATTGTTCTTGAGGAATTCCACTCTATGATTCTTCGCAACTTCACACATGGTACTTTGGGAAACTTCGACCTATGTACCTCACTTCACAACTTCCTACTTGTGCTGAGAACCATGCTGTCATCAAGATTCAACATTGTGTCCAGTCTATAATATTTCTTTTGTGCATCCCCCACCATCTTGCTGGTGTATCTTTCAAGGCCTCATCCATAGCCAACAACCTCTATTGTGTTGGTACACTTGTTTCAAAATCTGAGAGGAAGTCTTCTAGAGGGTTCAGACCATCAAAGGTAGGCAAGTTACTTATTGTTGTACCAATCCAACGAACTTCTTTGGTCAGTCGATCACATATTCTTGTGGATACTTCATACATCTAGTTCTGCCAGTTCTCCAGCGCTTCTTCTGAATCTGATGAACACGCATCGTCACTTCGCCAACTTAGATTTCCATCGGCACTAGGGTTGATATAATCCTGTTGTCTGGTTGTTAATTTATATATGTTTTCCAGCTCATATGCGTGGTATTCTTCTCTAATAGGATTTGTATATCACAGACCCTCATCCGGATATAAGGGTGCAATGACCCTAAGTCCATCTCTTTCAAATATCATGCATCTTTTCTTTAAATCAACAACAGTAGATTTTTCTAAGGCCCAATCAATTCCTAGCAATGTAGGGTAAGGGTATCTATCATCAACAATTTCAATTACCTCAAAATCTACAAAGGTCCTAACTCCGTCAATGTCCACAGGGACATGCTCCAATCATCCAAATGGGCTGATAGACTGCTGATTAGCCATTCTAAGCCTGATAGGGGAATAGATCAACTTCGTTTTCCCCATTAGTGCCCAAGTTTTCTTCGTCATGACATTGACCTCTGACCCTAATTCGAGGACCACATAGTCTATATCATAGTCTCCTATTTGAGAATTCAAATGTAATTATTTATTTTTTATTCTCTTCTTACCAATATGGTGTACTGCCCTGTTCAGTAAGGGGTCTACCTTTCCTAGCTTATACTGCCTGATTAGGTTCTGTAACTCTTGCACAAAATTCTCATTCCGAATTAATTTAAGACAAGTGTACAAAAATTCGATGAGTTTACTTACCTCTTTTCCTTCTTTCGGTGAAGCTAATTGATCAAATGCCTGACGAATTCCATACTCTTTTATTTCTGGTCGCGTTTTAGATGAGGATCCTTGGTTCCCCTTGAACTCCTATCTTGCTTCCTCGAAGATTTGTCTTTCTTTCCTTGCATCGAAAACCTGAGTCTTCTCCACATCATTCTTGATACGCGACTCTTCTACGATGTTTCTTTGGATTGTTCTATCTTCTCCTATAGCAGTTCCTCCTTGAGTAATAAAAGTGACTCTAGGGTCTGTTCCACGCGGTTCGACATATATCAGTTTCACTTGTGGGTTATGTTAGGGTCCTCATATTTCCTGAATCTTAGCTAGCAGCACAGGGCATTCTTCTATGACATGCTCAAAATAATTACAATAACTGAAGGTTGTGAAAGGATTATGAAAATCCCTTGCCAAGTGTCCTGGTTGTGTGCAGTTATAAAATATTATTTTTCCTCGGCCTCTTTCCATACCTCCTCCTCATCCTTGTCCTCTTTATCCACCATGAGGATTGAAGTTTCCTCTCCCTGGGGAGTTGTACCGTGGAGTGTTTCCCACTTGATGTACTTTGCCTTCAATCTTGTATATGTCCCTCGACCTCTCATGGATGATATCGTAAGCTCTACAATCTAGATCATCATGCCCCACTGATTTAAAAAATGTGAAATACAAGTTTTTGGGTGTATAAACGTACTTATGCATGTAATAACACTCACCTGGGCGATGCCTATTTCTGCATACATTGTACCAGGGCAAGTTAACTTGCTTCAAGGGGCTCGGTGCTCCTGAGGCCAAATAATAATGAAATAAGGGACAATGTTCCTTATCATGACCTTCGTATATACATCTTACACACTATATATCTTCTCTTTTGTCCTTCCCCTTGTCTTTCTTCATATCCCTCGACCTGCAGAGACAAACTAGTCAGCTGGCTCAAGATCTAGCTCATGCCTGAGCTATATTCTCCCATAGGTGTTGATTCAAGCTTCATGGCAATATCCAAAGATTCTTCATGTGATGCAATATTCTTCTTAATCAGAGGGACTCTGATGTGTGGTAACAACACTGCGATGAACCATTCTTTGTTATGTTCATCAGGGATCTGAAAAGTTAATCGGTCTGTTAGGGTCTTGAATCTCTGGTCGAACTCCCAAACAGGTTCTGCTACCTTTTGTTTGATCTCTTTTAGCTCTGTAATACATTCTGAATCCGACTTGGGTTTCTTAAACTCTACAATCAATGCATTCTTGATCTCATTTAGTTGCTTAGGCTGCACCAGTCCTTGGACAAGTTTCATGTACTAGCTCAACGCGCAGTCCCTTAGCGTAGTGATGAATTGGGTTCTCTTGATGGCTTCATTGGTGATAATTTTAATATTCCACATGGCCTCACACAGGAACCAATGTTGATCGACATCCTCAGATCCATCTCCCCTAAAGATAGGGAGCCTCATCTCATCTTCCATAGAGTTCCCTAGGGTTCCTGTCTGAGTATAGGCTGAGTTGCTAGTAACGACACTCTGAAGACTTTGGTGGTTCTGGCTATTCTGGCTTCTTGGTTCTATTGAAACAACAGAAGGGTTAATGTTACTTAATTCAATAATATGAGCATTTCCTGAGGTTTCTGGCTCACTTTGGCGAAGTTCTTCAGCTTCCCCTTCTTCTGTTCTAGTGGGTTCTGAATGATCTTTGTCGGTTAGATCTAACTCTTCTCCATTGTGGAAACCCTCTTCTCTGTAGTTTTTCTTAAACAGGTTCTCAAGGTGAACCCATATGAAAAATCTTCCACTAAGCATATGTCCATCTTCTGTGTCACTATCGCTGTCTGAATTTTTGAACATTAGCCTTTTCAAGTCCAACCAATCTACTGTATCTTCAAGATGTTCTTTTTATGCAACATCATCTTGATTCTTAGCTTCAGAAAGTGCACAAATTTTCCTCTGGGTCCTTTGAAAAAGTATCTCTCAGCTCGGCTATATGATTCTACCCTATCAACAATAAATTCGGTGATATACCCTCCAATGGTACTATCAAACCAATGATCTACTTCTCTTGATACAACGTTGTCAACTCTCTTGACCTTCTGGATCAGTGTTGGCATCCAAACCACAGGAGGTCTAGCTTTGATCTCGAATTGGGTATCGGCTAACCTAGCCAACCACTCAAATAACTCCTGGTGGATTCCTCCAAAGAAGATCTCATGAATCTCGGTGAAGATGTATCTTTGTAGCCAATATTTAGTACTCAGTTTAGGGTTCTTGTTATGGGATTCAACGAATTCCCTCTCTTGATCCTCTATCCACTTTTGAATCTCTGTCTTCGATGGGAACCTCCTTGAAATTCCCTTAAAAAGATTCTAGTCCCGATAATAGAACCATTTGTTTCCACAGGGGAAGACCCAGGGTTCACTCCAAGAGCGCACCAACAAGCCCCTGGCCCTTTCGGCAACACTTGTAAAGCAGATGTAGTCTTACCCAAAGAAGATAAGAGGGGGGTTTTCAAACAAAGATGTCTACAACCAGGGGAATATCAAGTGGAACTAATACAACAATACTACAACATTCATATACCTCTTATCAGCTAGATCTACTCTGTGCAGCTATAAACCTAATCTAACACAACACTGCAAATAATAGTATAACAATGACAGAGATCTAAGAATTCATCACACATACAACACAAAGTATATGTGGTTCACCCTCTCTCTAAGGCTACGTCCACAGAACTGTGCTTATGATATATTGAGATAAAGCTTACAGTTCTGATCTGCGCTCTTAGTTAACAGATCTTCTCTCTTCATCTCTATGTCTCACTCCTTCCTTCGCACCCAGCTGCAGGACTTAGTCTTCGTACCCAGCTAAAGATCTTACAATACCAGAAGGCTCTCACTCTCAGCACTCCTCTCTCTCATAGTACAATAATATCTGAACCAACAATCATCAATATCAATATCCAACACTCGTACCGATGCGAAATAGGTCCTCGTGACCTCTATTTATACATTATATTCCCTCATCTATAGCCTTAGGTCGAAACCTAGGTGTCAAAACCCTAATTACCCAAAACCCTAGGTCAACTTGACCCACCTTTTCAGGACTTCGCCAACCTATCTTTCCTCCCTTCTTGTGCGATGCTCCAAAGAAGCCAATGGTGTCTTTCTCTACTTGCTGACTTGTCCTCGATCCATATTCCTTATTGATTTTTCATCCTCGATCTCCTCATCCAACGACTTTCTTTTCCATACTTTTCTTTGACTTTTCTGCTCTTTTTCTTACTTCGACCCAGTAATATTCACTTTGTCTCCCGTGCAGTCCGCGTTTGACCTTTTGTTCCTTGATCTTCGCTTCCTTCCATAACCAAAGGCCAACACCATTTCAAAATCTTTACAGAACACTCAATGATGATCACAATAATTTAGGGAAGTAAGCAATATAATATTCAACATCAATCACACACATGAAATATACAGAGACAGATATTTCCTAAGGAAACCCATAAAGGGAAAAACCTATTCTTCTTGATATGATAAGTAATGTTTATTTTTGTACATTATCATTCTTATCAGCACCAACTCCTTTTGAGGCTACCACCTCTATTTTACAAGCAGTAACTTGTTGAGAGCACCAACTCTCTGGTTTATCCAACACCCACTAGAAGGAAGCACCAAATCCCTGAGTGTTCCAGCACCAACTAGATGGAAGCACCAACTTCCTGAGTATTCCAGCACCAACTAGATGGAAGCACCAACTTCCAGTTACACAGGCACCAACTTGTATAACATAAAACAATAGTTTCCCTTACACCACGCTACCACCCTGGTTTTTCTGGTTGCAACTAGATGGAAGCTACAACTCCCTGTGTTCAAGCACCCACTTGAAAATATGAGGAAAAAAGTCCTCCCTAGCACCACCCTACCACACTGATTATAAAAACTCCATTACTAAAAATTATTACAATGATATAGTGTTTGTCAAAGGGTTTACCAGTCTCATCACTATTCTGCTATACTTCTCTGCTCTTCTTGCATCAGTGTCTTCCTGCTCGCATCTTCTTGAGATTCTTGATATTCTGCTCTGTCTCTGCATGCACACCTCAGCTTTCTCTTTCTCTCTCAGATATGCATTTGTGTTCTATGCCTTTCTTCTGTGCTTTATGCTCTGTGTATTATTTCAATTATATGTGCTATTCCTCTTCTGTGCGTTTCAGCTGCTGCACATAGCATGCTTCTACCTGCATCAATAACTATCAACATAAGCAACCATTTATTCTCTATTATGCGTATATTTATCATGCCAAGTCCTCTGCTAGATCATACACATAACTCTCGATTCTCTCTGGCAATCATGCTAATTTTTTTCTTCATTAGTGGTCGTTATCCTAAGATTCTTTGGCTTCTCTGGCAGTTACAGTCTTCGATGATTTTCCACATGTCAATTGTCTCTATGATGAGTCTTCATCCTACTAGTAGTTACCTAAACACTCTTCAGTTCCTCTGGGGATCACACTAAATCTCTTCAAATTCTCTGGCGGTTATGCTCAGTGTGTTCATCATTAGTGGGAGTTATCCTGAGATTCCTTGGCTTCTCTGGCAGTCAAAACTCTTCATCTTCTCTGTCAGTTACAACCAGTTGTCTTTGGCTTCTTTGGCTTCTAATCCCCTTCCTTCATGTGACCATTGGTGGTGACCCAATCACCTAATCAAAAGGCACTTACAGATCTCGATCTAATGAGCACTAGATATTTTTCATGATATGAACTTGGGCTATGAACTTCACGTGACCATGCGATTGTGGGCATGTCCATAGGAGGTTCGAGGGAAACCTACTTTTTTCCCTGCAATTCACTACGAGCCTCCATGCATCCTTTCTCCAAAACTGTGGTTTTGATTGTGACCCGCTCATGAAAAATTAAGACCCGAGCATGTTCTAGCTCCGCAATGCCATGAGACTGACGATCTTACAATCTTGAAAATGATCCTAAAATGGACAGATCAGATCGGATGTTCTATTTCACGAAAGAAAATCAATGGTTAGATTTGATCCTTACACTCATCCTTTTATTGTTCAATCTGACAGCTAGGACTTAATCAAAGATTGAGATGGATGGATTTCATATCTTTTCCCTTTAGAACTTCAAAATTTTAATTTATTAGACTTACACCATCCTTCCACTGTACTATGATCAATGGTTGAGAATACATCTGAAGTGATCTTTCATATCAAACAACTTGTGTTCCTGCTGACGTGATCTTCCAAATGTCCTTGTTGAGGTGGTTTGCTAACATGGGTGAGACTTGTAGGGAGTGTAGTGGAATGTGGAGGCAGAGCGTGATAGTGGAGTGTGACATGTAGCGGGTAGTGGAGTGTGACGTTAGAGCATGGAGGTGGTATGTATGAGTGGTTTGGTGGTTTACTTGGAGTGGGGTAAGGCAATAAGTGGTAATGAGAAAGTGGGATTTGAGTTAACCTAAAGGTGACACATATGAGGGTCCCATAAGGAAAATACCACCAACTCAGAACCCTCCCCCATGGTTAAAGTTAGAAAGCTTT
>JASDQU010436224.1:119827-132006 GCA_032191745.1 Picea mariana | reverse complement strand
ACATTGTTGGATGCACTTGTTTATGGTACAGGTTGATTACAGGTTGTTTGGTACAGGTTGGTGCATGGTTGATGCACTTGTTTATGGTACAGGTTGAGGTATAGGTTGATGTATAGTTGATGCATGATTCAGATTTATTGGTATAGGTTTACAGTGGTATATTTCACAGTGATAGTGTGACAGTGGTTCCATCATTCTAATTCTACTTCAGGGTGGTAGGACAGGGCACGGACAGGTGGTTGTAGCCACCTTCCGATTGTAGTTGGAGAACATAGGGGGTTGTAGCCTCCTTCTGGTTGTAGCTAGAGAATTGGGGAGTTGGAGCTTACCTCAGGTTGTAGCCTAAGAAACTAGGGGGTTGGAACTTACCTCAGGTTGTAGCCTAAGAAACTAGGGGGTTGGAGCCTCCTTCCAGTTGTAGCTGGAAAACAAAGGAAGTTGGTACTTCCAATGAATGTAATTCTTCAAGACATATAAGATAAAGCATTCCTTGGTTTTCTCGTGCTTTGGGTTTCCACGTAAAACACTAGTGTACTATGTATGTGTGTGATTGTTCATTTTTTCATTGCTTATTTACTCTGCAGTTATTGGATGATAATGATACATTGATATAACACTTGGATTATATGGTTAAAAAGGATTAAATTTCTCTATTACTGATTCACCCCCCCTCTCAGTAATCCAACAATTGGTATCAGAGTGGGTTCCTTCAGGAAACAGTTTAACCACTGGAAGGAGATCAAGGATTATTCTGAGAATGGAGTACCAATGTTTAATTGTCATAATGGTTTTAAGTATGAGATGTGGAGCATAAGGAAAAAAGTATTTTTACAGGCTTAAGGACATTATATTTGGCTATCAGTTGTTACAGGATATGATATTTCAAAAAGGGCAAAGATTGCAACCAAGAAGGAATTGAGGAAGAGTAACAAAATAGCAATGGATTTCATCTGGGAAGGATTACCTAATCCTGTAAGAGAAAATGTTGGTAAATGTTCATCAGCAAAAGAACTTTGGGATACGTTACATGACATATATTCTTCACCCATCAAAGATTCAAAAAATGTCAAAGAAGATGTAGATACAAATCAAGAAGAATTATGTTCACCATGTCAAGCAAATTCAGAAGATGAAGAGTACATAATCACCAAAGGTATGTTGTTTTGTTTTAATTGTAAAAATCATGGACATCTTGAAATAGAATGCTATGAAGGAAATGAGATAGAAAAACTAATGAAAAAGGAAGCCAATTATAAAGAAGAATTGAGTAGTTCTTTATATGAACTAAGAGAAGAAAACAATTCACTCAAGAAAGAATTGATGAAACAAAAGGAAAGTGTTCACATTTTTTAAGAAGCCCAACAGGTCATCGAGAACTTAAGAACTCAGCTAGAAGAAGCCAGAAAGATTGAAGAAAATCTTTAATATGAAAAGTAGTGTTTGGAAAGCAACATAGCAGCACAAAAGGAAGAAGTAGAAATGAGAGAGAAGATATTGACAGATCATCTTAAGGAAAGAAATAACGATCTAAACCAGCTTGAGGTAGAGTTTGGTCAAGAAGAGAAAGGACTTGAAGAAGAAATAATCACATTAAAAATTCATCTTGAAGAAGCAAAAAGAACAGAAGAAGTCGTGAAGTCACAGATAATGAAGAAATAAGAAGAGGTTGAGAAGCTTGAAGAAGACGTTGTCACATTGAAAAGTAAAATCGTCAAGCTCAACAAGAACGTTAAAGAGACAGAAAGATCCACATCAATTATAGAGAATGTAGAGAAGCACTCTAGGTTTCTAGAAAAGATAAATGAAGAAAATAGAAAGAGTTATGTAGAAGTACTCAAAGGAAGGAATCATGGTCAACCATAATCGAAGAAAACTATTCAAGATACATCTTCAAGAAGACCATCCATGTTCAAGCCACAAAGAAGCTTCAATTATGATCATGAAGTCAAGGGAAAAATTTAGAAGGACTACGCCATAAAGAAGATCATTCACTTCTAGGTATGCAAATTTGTTTTATGGTAAGTGTTTTTATTGTACTAACTTTGGACATAAGGTTGCAGATTGCAGGGATTATAAAAGAAATGTTCAAGCAAGAAGTGCTTATGTGGTCACATGTAACATTGAGTGTAACAAATGTCATAACTATGGACACATAGCTAGTGATTATAGAAGCATGATAGATACTTCCATGAAAGAGAATACTGATATCAGATATAAGAAATTATGGATAAGAAAACAGGAAGAATAAGTGAACAAAGACCAAGTACCAGAGATCGCAAGATTGACAATAAAACAGTATGAAGAAAATTATATAGAGAAAAGGAAAGATGTCAGATACAGAAAGATTTGGAAAATAACTAAAAGAAAGGAAGGACAAGTAAATAAGTAACATGTTTAAGAGATTGTACTTTCAGGCATTGTAGTGAAAGATGAATCCACAGACAGAAAGAAAGAAGTTAGATCTCAGAGAGATAATGAATCTACCAATGAAGATGATGATGAATATACCAATGATGATGATGATGAATACACATCAGAGTAGGAATTATTCTGAGCCATCAATCTTAGAGGACAGGGGGAGTCTATGCGATAGTTGTGACAGACCAAAGAACCATCATTCGAGTAGCTTGCAGAGTTTGAGAAGACAGACTCAGAGAAATCAATTAGCTGAAGTACAGTTTGATAGATTAATCAAGACTTCATTATAGTATAGTGATAAATGGGTCAGCATTATGGACAGTTGCGCAAGTAGAGTCATGGAAAGTATGGACAGAGATGGATTTGTAAGAACACTTAGCAGGTTTGGACAGATATATGATAATGACGAGAGCATGGATTCATATATTGGTTCAGAGAGTGGTTCAAAGAAAAAGGAACATTATCATAATGGATGATAATTACACAGGAAATGGCTCGAACAATGCTAATGGATTCCAAATTGACAAATATATTTTGGACACGGGAAGTGCATACAAAAGTTCACATTCAAAACAGAGTAATGCTCAGAAACAACACTGATAAAACTCTCTACGAGCTATGGAAGGGAAGACCAACAAATGTGAAGCACTTCAGAGTTTTTGGAAGAAAATGCTACATCAAAAGAGAATATGGAAGAAGCACAAGAGCAAGTTCAACAAGTATCTCCCAAGAAACCTAGAAAACGAGTACAGAAGAATCATCCTTCAGATCAGATTATTGGAAAAAAAGATTCAGAAGTTGAGACTAGAAGAAAAATCCCTTCACCAGAACAAACACACCTATCAATCTTATCTACAATTGAACCAAACTGTTTTGAAGAAGCCAGCAAGGATGAATTTTGGAATAAGGTCATGGATGAAGAATTGGATCAAATAGAGAAAAAATGACACTTGGGAATTGGTTCCAAGACCAAAGAATAAGAATGTGATCGACACAAAATGGGTTTTCAGGAATAAACTGAATGAAGATGGACAGTTTACAAGGAACAAAGCTAGATTGGTATATAAAGGATATGCACAGATTGAAGGAATCGACTTTGAAGAGACATTTGCCCCAGTTGCCAGAATGGAAACAATCTGTTTGTTTTTAGCTTATGCATGCTCCAAAAATGTTAAAGTATATCGGATGGATGTAAAATCAGCTTTTCTGAATGGGGAACTTGAAGAAGAAGTCTACATTTAACAGCCAGAAGGATTTCAGTTGTCAGAGAACACGAATTATGTGTGTAAATTAAAGAAGGCCTTGTATGGTCTAAAACAGGCTTCTAGAGCATGGTACTCCATACTGGATAAGTATCTACAACAGGCAGGGTTCAGAAAAGGAAGTGTAGACAACAACCTCTACATCAAGGTAAGTCAAGGTAATATTTTATTAATTGAAGTTTATGTTGATGATATTATTTTTGGTAGTGATGATGACAGGTTAAGCCAGAA
The DNA here is from genome assembly GCA_032191745.1 of Picea mariana. Classification (NCBI taxonomy): domain Eukaryota; kingdom Viridiplantae; phylum Streptophyta; class Pinopsida; order Pinales; family Pinaceae; genus Picea; species Picea mariana. The sequence goes on along the minus strand of JASDQU010436224.1, from coordinate 128,095 downwards.
ATTTGCAAAAGATATGCATAAAGAATTTGAAATGTCGCTAATTGGAGAACTATCCTTTTTTCTGGGACTTCAGATATGTCAAAGCAATAAAGGAATTTTTACTTCTCAAACCAAGTATATTAGAGAAATGCGAAAGAGGTTCGGAATGGAAGATTGCAAACCAGTTATCACTCCCATGAAAACTAGTTGCAAGTTGAGCAAAGATGATGATTCGAAGTCTACAGATCAGAGGAAATACAGGTCAATGATTGGCAACCTACTATATGTGACAACATCCAGACCAGATGTAATGCAGGCAGTTGGACAGGTGGCAGGATTTCAAGCAACACCAAAGGAATCACACGTATTAGCAGTAAAAAGGATTTTCAAATATCTCAAAGGAACATAAGAGTTTGGATTATGGTATCCAAAAGGAAAAGATCTATCACTCATTTCCTACATAGATGCATATTGGAAAGGCTGTATTGATGACCGAAGAAGCACCAATGGAGCATCGTTCTACTTAGGTGAGTGTTTGGTATCATGGCTAAGTAAGAAACAATCATAAATATCTCTATCTACAACAAGTTCTTTGGATGAAACAAACTTTGATAGATATACAGGTTGAGTATGATGAGTCCATTCCAATATATTGTGATAATACAAGTGCCATCAGTATCTAAAAAAACCTGGTGATGCACTCCAAGACGAAGCACATTCCAATCAAGTATCACTTTCTACGAGAACAAGTTGCAGAAAAGAACATCAGAGTTGAGTATGTGGGCACAAAAGAACAAGTGGCAGACATCTTTATAAAACCACTTCCATGGGAAGTTTTTGAATATCTTCGCCAAAGACTTGAAGTTATTTCTACTCCAAAATGAATTCTTTTTGAATGCTTCTTGAATTCTTATCTTATATGTCTTAGATGTACACGAGGAAACACCATAAGAGGACAGTTCAGTCAGGGGGAGCAGCCCCAGATGGAAAGATACCTTTGCCATTGATGACAAAGGGGGAGATATTTATTAGATGCAGAGGACAGAGGTAGATTTATCAGATACACAGGACAGAGGCATGGTTCCGGGGGGAGCATGAGTGATATGATTTCAGTATTGTATCAAAGTGTTGCCATCAATGCCAAAGGGGGTTATTGTTGATTAAGGTTGGTTGTCATTGATGTCAAACCTTGAAGAAAGCCCCGTAGCACAAATGTTTGGGTAATGGACCCAATATTGTTTGATGTAAATATGACTCATTATTGTTTTTTCATGGTTGATAAGAAGTAAATATGGATGAAATCCAAAGTAGTCCCCTTATGGTGAAAGCCCTCACGGGAAGACGCTTTGCGGAGTAAGAGAACCCATATTAATTATGGAATAATGATATGAAGGATAGCGAATTTGTCAGGGAAACTATCCTATATGGATAGTGTTTTTCATGCCATTTACGGTGGTATGTAGAACATCACATAACTCCTCACGGTTAGAGAGTTATGACCATGTGAAGTTGGAGAACCCAGGTTTGGGTAATGGACCCAAGTTTGTTTGATGGATAACGGTATGATTTTTTCTATATTTGAAGGCAATACTATTCTAGATGGATAGTAAATGTCATTCCATTTCTAGTGGTATGTGGAATGTCACATAACTCCTCACGGTTTGAGATTTATGGCCTTACGAAGTTGGAGGACCCTCATATGTCATTTAGAAGCCCCAAAAGGTCAAAGTAGTCAAAGTGGTTTAAGAGATTTTAAAAGGCAAATAATAAAGTGAAGTGATGGATGTATTATAATTCAAAGTGAATACAAAACAAATTATTTCAATAATAAATTTAATGGAGAAATTAGAAGTGGGTTAACCCTAAAATAAGGAAAGTGGGCAAGTGACCTAGAAAATGTTTTTAAGGAAGCTACTTGGAGACTATAAATAAGAGGCAAGGCTCTCTCATTTTAATCACACTTGAGAATATTGAATACCTATAGGTGTCTGAGGTAACCAAGGATATATAAGCTGGATTTCTGAGGGAAGGTGAAGAAAACAAGGCCGAAATGCAAGTATGGATAAAAAAATTTGATGGTGCTTTCTAAGGTATGTTATTTATAGGTCATCTCACCATTTTCGCTATAACTTTTTTTCTATAATGACTCAGACCGTGAAATTTCTATGCCATTGAGAAAAAATACCCAAGTATCTGTGGTAAAATATTTAGCTCATGGGTCATTGTATTTTGGGAGTTACACTTTGTGGAAAATAGGGTTTGTGGCTAGTCCCGAAACTAGTAAAAAACAAGTGTTTCGAGTAAAAACGTCATAGCTTCTTCATAACAGATACAAATTCAGCGAGACCAAATGTGTTGGTTAGGGTACAATATTTAGTATTCTGTGTAATGTTTTCATATCAATTCAATGAATATTTTGTGCGGGGCACGCTCTACAAGGTCGCTTTCTAGAATAAGCCGAAATTCAGCAAGGTATGCCATTTTTTCTATAACTCCTTTTCTGAGAGGTTCCAAGTAGTGACACTTGGAGGAATTGCATAAAAAAACCTGAAGAACATTGTATATCATTTTCATATATTTATACGTTACAGGTTCAAAGTTATGATTACTTCAAGTTAGGGTTGTTGACTAATCCAAAACTAGGCATGTGAGACTAAAGAAAAGTTTGATGAAAATGATAGTCTCTTGTTGTTAAAGTTAAGGAAGGTTTGAAGGAGTGTGATCATATACACCAGGTATATTATAGAGCTACAAATCATATTTGGATGATGAAATTGATGAGGGATTTTGGTTGAGGTACATGTTGAGTACATGGTTGAGACAAGTAGTTGATGAGTTGGCACATACATGAGGTTACTAGTTGATGATGTTGGTACATATTGATGAGTCATAGTTGATGAGTAGTTGACATATGATTGGTACATACTTGGTCCATGGTTGGATGCACTTGTTTATGGTACAGTTTGATTACAGGTTGTTTGGTACAGGTTGGTGCATGGTTGATGCACTTGTTAAAGGTACAGGTTGATTACAGGTTGATGCATAGTTTAGATTTATTGGTATAGGTTTACAACGATATATCTCACAGTGATAGTGTGACAGTGGTTCCATCATTCTACTTCTACTTCAGGGTGGAAAGATGGGGCAAGGATAGGTGATTGTAGCCACCTTCCAGTTGTAGCCTCCTTCTAGTTGTAGCCAGAGAATTAGGGAGTTTGAGATTCCCTCAGGTTGTAGCCTAAGAAACTAGGGGGTTGGAGCCTCCTTCTAGTTGCAGCTGGAAAACAAAGGAAGTTGGTGCTTCCAATGAATGTAATTCTTCAAGACATATAAGATAAAGCATTCCGTGGTTTTCTCTCGCTTTGGGTTTCCACATAAAACACTGGTGTACTGTGTATGTGTATGATTGTTCATTTGCTCATTGCTTATTTACTCTACAGTTATTGGATTATAATGGTACATTGATATAACACTTGGATTATATGGTTAAAAAGGATTAAATTTTTCTATTACTGATTCACCCCCCCTCTCAGTAATCCAACACTTAAGTGCAACGAATGGGATATGTTCCTCTCCTGTGCACTCGTTCCTCCAGTCTGGACTCTGATCTAACGGTCCAGATTCTTCAAAGTGTTCGATCCAACGACCACCGTCGCTCCTCCTCCTGAGCTTACACTTCCTCCCGACTTGGAAGAATTTCTAAGTGTCAAATGCCTCGACCTTTGATCCTTCTACGAGTCCTGATGACTTGGACCTCGTCTGTGCTTTGGGAAACTACTATCTCTTTTGAGCTTTCTCGTCTCTGCATACTATTTGCTTCTCCTCCCGATCTTATTCTTTTCCTGTTTCCCATTGATGTTGTTGTTATTTCCATCAATGACAAGCACACACTTTCCTTTAAAACATGCCAACAATCTCCCCCTTTGGCATTGATGGCAACCCTAAACGAGTGCGTTATTCTGCTTGGACCTCCACAACTGTAGCATATAGACAACACATTTTTCTCCCCCTTTGACATCAATGTCAAAGAAAACAGGCTCCCCTTGAGTTGTTGTAGTACTTGTCGTAGGTATCAAATATTCAACCAATACATACTCCTCCTGACAGGATGGACTATTTGGCTTGATAACGAGGTCACGCCCAACTTCTGGTGTAGATACTCAAATTGAGCGTTTTCAAGCGGTTTAGTGAAGATATCAACAATCTTATCTTTGGATGGAATATAACGCAAAGAAACAACAGTGTTGGTCACTTGTTCCCTCAAGAAGTGAACCTGATGGGTATATGATTGGTATTGGAGTGAAATACAGGGTTCTTTGACACACTGATTGCATTGGTATTGTCACAATGAATTGGGATCAGTGCAGTATATTTTACCTCCAAGTTTGCAAGTGTCTGAATCATCCACAATACTTGGGTACAACAAGTTGCAGCTGCAATGTATTCAACTTCTGTAGTTGATAAGGAAATGGAACCTTGCTTCTTGCTCAACCATGATACAAGGGAAACTCCTAAGAAGAATGCACCTCCACTCGTTATTTTCCTTTCATCCACGCAGTTAGCCCAATCAGCATCTAAATAGACTGATAGTTGAAAATTTTGACTCCTAGGATACCATAGCCCATAGTCCATTGTTCCTTTCAAGTATCTGAATATTATTTTGACAGCTAACAAATGACTCTGTTTAGGTACATCCAAATACCTTCCTACCATTCCAACAACATGCATTATGTTTGGATGGGATTCTGTGATGTACAATAGGCTATCTATCATAGACCTATATGAACTCTGATCAACACCAGGTGAGTCATCATCCTTGCTTAATTTGCATCTAGTGACCATAGGTGTGGAATCTTCCATTTTAAACCTTTTCAACATTTCTCTTAGATATTTCTCCTGATAAAGAAATAATCCTTCAGACCTCTGAGTAAGTTGCAGACCAAGAAAAAATGACAGTTCCCCTATCATTGACATTTCAAATTCAGACTGCATGGAAAAAGCAAACCATTGTACCAATGAAACATTATTGCTTCTGAATATGATGTCATCTACATAGACCAACACAATGAGCAAATCATTACCCTCTGTTTTGATATATATATTGTTGTCAATTGTTCCTCTCTTGAACCCTTTGTTTGGAAGATACTTATCCAGTTTGTAATACTAGGCACAAGGAGCTTGTTTCAACCCATATAAGGCTTTCTTCATCTTGCAGACAAAGTCATGGTTATCTGACAGTTGGAAACCCTCTGGTTGTTCCATATAGACTTCTTCTTTTAGATCTCGATTCAGAAAAGCTGACTTGACATCCATTTGATAGACTTTAAACTATTTATGACAAGCATAAGAAAGAAGCATTTTGATAGCTTCTAATCTTGATACGGGCGCACATGTTTCATCAAAATCCAGTCCTTCTATTTGAGCATATCCTTTGTAGACAAATCTAGAATTATTTCTTACAATATTTCCTTGCTCATTCATCTTATTTTTGTAGACCCATTTTGATCCTATTACATTTTTATTTGCTGGCCTAGGAATGAGTTCCCAAGTGTCATTCTTTTCAATTTGGTCTAGTTCCTCATTCATTGATTTTAACCAATTTATGTCTTTATTGGCTTCATTAAAGTTCTTGGGTTCCATCATGGATATGAAGGCCATATGTGATTTCTCGGTGTCTTTGATTATTCTTCTCCTGGTTTGTACACCTTTATCTTTCTCACCAAATATTTGACTTTCATAATGATTCTTTTGAGTAATTCTGGAGGAAGGATTTGATGTTGATTGTTGTCCTGACTCTTCTTGTCTGGGTGTCTCTTCTCCATCTAATTCTTGGACCTGTTCATCTTCAGTTTCAGCTATGTACTCTATATTACACTCAATATTTCTCACCTCTCTTACTGGGACTCCTTCATCAACTTTTAAATCAATGCAATCAACTAATTTATGCAATATTTTATTAAAGAATTTATATCCTTTACTATTGGTAGCATATCCTAAGAAGATGCCTTCATCAGCCATGCCATCATACTTGCCAAGGTTTTCATTATTATTCTTTATGTAGCACTTACTTCCAAAGACTTTGAAGTGTTTGATTGAAGCAGGTCTTCCATACCACAGTTCATAAGGTGTCTTGTCACTATGTGGTCTGAGGTGGGCTTTGTTAAGAATATGGATTGCTATGTGTATTTCTTCTACCTAGTAAGTTTCACCAATGTTCTTCTCATTCATCATTGACCTGGCCATTTGCTGAACTGTTCTATTTTGCCTCTCAACTACTCCATTTTTTTGTGGAGTTCCTGGGATTGAGTATTCTCTCTTAATCCCATGTTTATCACAAAATTCCTTGAAATCACTTGACATAAATTCTCCTCCTCTGTCTGATCTTAATGCCTTTAACCTCTTGCATGTTTGATTCTTAGTTAAAGCCTTAAATATTTTAAATTTCTCAAATACTTCATCTTTTTCTTTGAGAAAATCAACCCAAGTGAGTCTGGAGTAATCATCAATGATTAACATAAAGTAGTTTTCCTTCCCTGTGCCTTCCTGTCTTGATGGTCCACATAAATCCATATGAACTAATTGGAGTGGTTTCTCTGTTGAAGTAGAGCTCTTGGATCTAAACTGTGTCCTGGTTAGCTTTCCTACTTGGCAAGGTTTACACACAGAGTCTTGTGGTTTTGATATTCTTGGAAGATCTTTTAATTCCTCAAGATTTTTAAGCTTGATTAAGTGGTCAAAGTTTAGATGTCCAAGTCTTCTATGCCATAACCATATTTCATCATGTTTTCTTAGATGACACTCTTATTTATCTTCTTTCAACACATATACATTATTTTTTGTTCTTATGCCTTTATCCACCACTTGTCTTAAGTTTACAGACTTTATCTTACAATCCTTGGAAGTGAATATGACTTCACATCCTCTGTCACACATTTGACCTGCACTGAGCAAGTTACATTTCATCCCATCTACAAGAAGAACATCCTGGGATTTTCCTTTACCATTACTCAAACTCACCATCCCTTTACCCTTGATTTTACCTGGTTCATCATTTCCAAAGGTTACATTTCCTGTTTTTCTTTTGCTTATAGAAAAAAACTTATCCTTGTCTCCAGTCATGTGCTTTGAACATCCACTGTCTATATACCAGGGGTATTTTTGTTTTTGAGCTGAAAGTAATAGACCACATTCTTCACTATCTTTCTTTTTCCATGTGCTAACATTTCTGGCTAAGGGTTTTATCCTTGGATCTGCTTTGTAATTCTTCAGATGGAAGTTTGCAATTTTGTGGCCGAAGTTATGACAATTATGGCATTCGAGCTCATTGTTCAATAGATCAAAGTGATTGGTGCAACTTTGTCTACTCATTGGTTGTTTAATTCTATGTTGCAAGGATTTCTTATTGTTTGATTTCCTTAGTTGCATGTCTCTAAACTTAATTTGACAATTTGCAATCTTATGACCAAAATTAGAACAGTAAAAACAATAACCATGGAAGAAATTTTGGTACCTGAAGGATGGCCTTCTTCTTGGCATTTGTTGCTCCATATTCTGATATCTTTGTTTTTTATTAGGGATCATCTTGTCTTGATTGCTTTTTGGTGGCATAGTACTCACATGGTCTGATTGGCTGCTGACTTGGAACTTGATCATCTTTACTGGATCTTTGTTTTTTGGCTGTTTGCTGCTTGAACCAATTTCATAACCTTAACCAGTCTTCAACAAGGGAGATATTTGTTTGCTTATAATGTCGTTTATTTATGTTGTGTCTTTAATGCTTGGAAGATTTTGGAGATACAATGTTTTAAACTTCTCCATCTCTTTTCTGGTTTTTACTACCTCTTTTTCCAAGGCTTCACATCTTGCCTTCTTCTATGATAGATGATGTTTCAGAATGTCCTCCATTTTATTTGCCTCTTATAATTCCACTTTTAGCAGGGCAGAGTCTTCATCAAGTTTTTTATTGTCTTTCTCGAACCGTATCAAAAATTGTTTTTGCTTTTTCTTCTTAGATCTGAGTCTAGCAATTTCTTCTATAGCATTGATCGGTTTTCCTTCCAAGTCAACCACAACTTCTTCATCATCAACCTCACTTATTGTGATTTTATTATCATAGTCCTCTTTGGCCATAAGCATAAATTCATTAACCTTATCTTCACAGGAGGAGTCACTATCTGTGTCTTCTGAAGAATAATCATTGTTTACACATAAACTTTTCTTTTTACCAAATCTCTTGGGTTTGTACTTCTTTTCACCTTCAGAATTCTGATCCTGCTTCTTGTGTGGACA
>JASDQU010436224.1:8930-19218 GCA_032191745.1 Picea mariana | reverse complement strand
GTCTAGACATTTTATTGGTTGAAATTTTCTATCTGGCGACTCCATTGAAGAACTCTGGCTTCGAAGAGAAGGGCTCATATCATAGCAAATCAGCAGAGACCACCAGCAACTCTTGTTGCTTATTCAAGAAGATCATCAGAAGAGGAAGAGCTCTACGAAGGCAAACTTCCAAAGCAGCAAGGACATCTAAATCAGATATCTCAAGAGGTATTGCTTCTTTATTTGTACCTAGAACACCTTCCATTAAGTCTACTTTTGTTGAATCTTCTTCTTTTCACAAAATTGTATTTGAATCAGAGGATTTAAAGGGTGATGAACCTTCTATAGATTCTGCTGTTATAAATCCTTTTCCTGAGAATTTTTTTGTACATAGGTTAGGGAAAGAGGCTGAACCATATGCCCCTGAAGTGGATTGTTCCTCTTCTTTGAATTCTTTGCAAACAAAACCAGAAAAGATCTATACCTATACCCATACCAGTCTTCCTATGATAGAGTCTATTCTGCGAAATATGTTTGTTAAAAAGAAGAAAACCTAGCCCTTCTGCTAGGGCAGTTTTACAAAGCTTCTAATTTCCCTGATCCATCTGAGTTTACAAAGACTCCACTAGGGAGAATCCAGTTGACAGAAGATGAAGAGGCTAAATTTTGAATCCAGATATCAATTTATCAGTTTGCTTCATGAACTGTTGTATTTCTTTATTATCTCTTTCATGCTTTTTCTTTCGCATGTTAAGAGAATTATTTTTTGTTTTGTATATTCGGAAACTTATCATTCTTCTTGTATATATACCACACTAGAAGAGGAAAGCTTGCAGCCTGCTTTCATTGTAGAAGTAGATTCAACAGCTTTAACTCAGCCCATTCATAAAGACGAACATTGTATTCAAATTCCTTTTGAATTTGATAAGCCATATAACTCTGTAGAGATTGAAATTGATTCTAAACCTACTCAGACTTCAGTACCTACTGTCACTACTGTTGAAACTTTTCATCAACCTCTTATCCGTCAAGAGTAGCCCACTACTTTTCAAACCAAGATCAGGATGAATATGTTCAAACCTTTAAGGCTTCCCTATCCCCTTCATCCTTATCCTCTTGACTGTAATGAATATCTTCCCTAGTTTTCTGGAGAGAATCAAGTTTCAGCTGAGAGGCACTTGGAATCCTTTGAGGATTTTGTTGATCGTTTTAAGATTGTTCATGAAGATGTAATCATGAGATTTTTCTCTAAATCTCTAATCAGAGATGTTGCTGCATGGTTGAAGGGTCCGAGAGCTGATTCTATTGGCTCTTGGATCAAGTTCTCTAATGCTTTTGCGAAGTACTGGGGTGAGTACAAATCACTAGATTCATACCTTGCTAATTTGTATGCTTTGAAGAGAGAGCAGGGTGAAGCTTTGTCTATCTTCAATCGAAGATTTTACAACATCTACCATGACATGCCTTTGAAGGTCCAACCAACAGAGATAGCTGCCATGATACATTATGTTATGTGTCTTCATTCAGAACTTTCCCTTCTTCTGCTAGAAAGGAAGTCTTCATTCTTAACTTAGTTGTTTGAAGATGCTCACGAGGTAGAAGAGAACATCTGTGCTGCCAAGAGGACTTATATGCTATCATATTCTGAAAATCTGCATCGTTATGAGTAGAAAAACCGTCAGTATGTTTCCATTTTGAATCAAGAAGAGAGTAAGTATGATTCAGATTTTGAACATGGAGATTATGAATGTAAAGCAGTTTGTGAACAACAACGAGCATATGAGTCTATTTCAGATCCAAGTCAGAGTTTTTCAATATTTGCTGAGTGCTCTAGAAACAAGTATGAGTCAAAATGTTATGATCAGTTTGCTAACCAGGATGAGTCTATGGTAACCAATGATTGCATAAGAAATTATATTTTTTCCACTGATCTTTATTCTTATGCTCTTGACACTGTTTCATCATCATCCTCTGACCATTTTTCTGAAGATAAAGTCATTATGATTAATGATCACAAGTTAATCGCAAGAGAACTAGAAGGTGATCAGTCTTCTAGCAAATGAATAGTCACATCTAAGTGGGAGGCTACTATAAATGTACAGTTTTTTTCCTGAGGATCAGTATGTTTCTGATCTCTGTTTCCAAGACCCGGTGGAAACCTTCATGGAATCATACATTTCAAGGAACTTGAAAATTTCATATTTCTTCAGCTCTCTCATGTTTACAGGTGAGTATAGTTTCCTTAATGAGTTTTATTCACTATTGTTACATTTCAAAAATCAGTTGTTGAGCAGTGACAGAGACAAGGTTTCTTCAGTTTTGAAGTTACTTGGATGGTTGTTATGGAAGTCAGCATTTATTTAACCAAGAGGTAGTATGGTTGGTTAGTTTAGGAGTAGGCAGCTGAATAAGCTCTTCATATGAGCATTTAGATTGTTTTCAGTTATTCATTGAATAAGTAGAGCAGGCTACAAGTTGTCTGAAGATAATTTTCTCAGGCTAGATGACTCCATAGCCCAATGGACTTAACACAATACAAATTGTGAATGATTGTTGAGAAAGTGGCAGAATTTTCAGGATAAATGGACAGGCACAGGTCTGCTTGTTCTTGGAACCTCACTGGGAGGATTCCATCCCCGAGTAGGAGACAGTTGTTATCTCCTAAAATAGCACTGTCATTTTTGTCAATTTTAGGTGATAGAGAGAACTCCAAAACAATATTTCTAAATTTTTATAGGCTTGTTAGAGATCCTATTGTTTGTAAATAAACTTGAAACAAACACCAAAATTGATTTTCTTAAGCAAAGGGGAGAGTTACAGGTTTCGGTAGTTTAGGCGAACCTGTGAAGAGTTCATTAAACCTTGGCTTTCAGTGGTTAAAAGAGAAAAATAAAACTCATTTAACCACCGAAAACGTTGCAACGTGGAAAGATCAGAGCCCGTGTTTTTGCATGATCCAATGCAATAATGGATGGATAATCGCCGAAAATAAAGCTAATTGGTGATGTAATGTGGTATGATTGTTCTTGATCGAAGTTTGATGCATTGTGGTACTTGTTAAACCCCATCTGTCCATTCGCATTTAAAACCTTGCATACACATAAATTCATTATCAATTTGATTTTGCCTAACTCTTTTATTTCACGTGACTTTCATAAAACCAAATTCCAAGAAATATCACCGTGATGATTTCCCATTTACGTTTATCATTTGAAATCCCTTTGATTTAGGAATCAAATCCTAGTTTGTTGTTATTCCTCATCTCTATCTCACATAAGCTGAGTCATTGTGATTCTCATGCAAATTAATTCGCTACAGATCTGTTTTTCAAAAATTACAGGTTTCGGTGGTTAATAGACCTAGATTTTTTCTCTCTTAACCACCGAAAGCAGAGCTTTTCGATGGTTAACAGGCCCATATTTTTTCTCCCTTAACCACTGAAACCTGTTACATGGCAGCGAAGGAGTATTTTTTCCCAGATCGAAGTTTTTCTCAGCCAAATCTCTTGAAAACTTTTTCTAAAGATAGATATTGAATTATAGGAGCCAATCTAAGATCCACTTTTGATGCAAAAGAGTTAGAAGAGGTGTTCAAGTTGATTTGGCACCTATTTTTGGGAAAATAAATCAAGGTTTTTTCTAAACTTGGAAAATTCAAATTTCATCTTCCTCAAGAGATGTCAAACAGCCTTGGAAGGCTTATCTGCACAGCATAGAGGTTCTACATGATTTGAAGACCATAGAATGAGGATTTGACCTCATTTTGAGGATCTCTTCCTCTCTTTTTGTAAAATGGTTTTGACTTTCTATCTTTAGCATATCTGATCCATTCTTCTAGGATCTGAATTTTATTGTAAAGCTATAAAGCTAAATATATGAGAGGAACAAAGGGTTCAATCCTAGATACATTTTGCTATTGTACTAAGACTCTTATCTTGATAATAGAATCACAGTCTTCTTTTGCTGTCAATGTCAGATTTGTTCATGTACTTCATTATTCTATACTTTACTTCAGTTTAGCTCAGCTTCTAAGAACTGTTATCTTCTTATTAAGCTCATGAACTTGAATTAAAGGACTTCTAGTTATCTTGTATGACCCACACTGTTGTATTTGGTTATCTAGACTAGTATTCTTCATACCTTGTTCCAATTACTCTATCTGATTATTGATTTCTAAAAGCACTGTCTTCTTCGAATGCATGATAAGATTTCCTTTTCATTAGCCATTAAGTTATCCCATTGATCCAAACATACCTAAATTATCATATTTTTAAGTTACCAAGCATCTTTGGCTTCAACCCCAAAGAGTTTCTTGGAGAGCTAACAGGACCCATTTGAAATATCTATATGTTAATGATAAGAGTTCATTAATGAATACTTAAGGAGGAATTAATTAAAGATAATGATTCAAGAAGAAAATTGTACGGTAAATTAAAGAAAAGAAAAACCCTAACTACTCAAGTAGTTAGAAAATCTAATTTTAAAAAGAGAAGAAGTTCTTCATCAAGGGCTCCACAATCAGAATTATCAAAGGGGCGGGGAAGAATATCATTGGAAGAAGAAGATACATCCATGAGTATACTGCCAAGATTTTGATCAACGAAGAAATATTTCCATCTTCTCCACTCTTTCTCTTATTCAACACCATTTATCATAGCTTTATGCTTGAATCTATGAATTGGGCAAAAGGTTGAGTTCTTGAGTGGTATTCTTGTATTCTTCAAAAGAATTTTCTTGTATGATCATGGAGTATGTACAACCATATATATGACTGCCAAATATTTTGTAATGAAGAAAAATTTTCATGAATAAAACTCCACAAAGAATTACTTCAGAGTTGATTTCAATTGTATCTTGTAACTTTTATTTTTAAGTATGATATTTTTGAAATTGATCTATCAAATTGTTTTTTTTATCTTCATAGTAATACTCTTTTTAAATTATCTGAGATGATTAAATTATCCTCTCCTATTTCTCGTGAAAAATATATGGATGTATTTGTGTATGATTAAGAAGATTGTGTATGTGATGTTGGTCACAAAGAAGTTCTGATGTTGAAGCCCTCCTTCAATCTTTTCTTATTGTAAAGAGATTTCTTGTTGCACATAAAGATTATATCAAGTTATTGAAGAACTATATCATTTCATAAATTCAAGCAATAAATATCTAGGGTTTTTTGCCTAATCATTCTCCTAATTCAAGATATCACAGATATATTTTTCAACCTAAGAGGGGTACCACCTCTTTAAAAATGTGGGGGGATTCATATGCTCATGAGGTTGTCATTTCTATCTATGAAATATTCAAACGTCAAAAGGTAGAGATAACACTTTTACTCAAATGTGAGATCCCTTTGTTAAAAATATCCATAGAAATCTTTCCGAACACTTTTGCTAAGGAAGAATGTCTCTTATGTTTGGCCCATTTGGATGAAAATCATCGTAAATCATCTATGGCCAATGAGACTCGTAAGAAGCGAGTCAAAGCTAAGTATGAAAAAAGTTTTTGAACTTATGTCTTTGCAGAATATGATTGGGTATTGTTTTATGATCAAGATCATAATAAATTGGGTGTAGGAAAACTCGAACCCCTATGCCACGGTCCTTACATAATTAGTCATGTATTACAAAAGAGACCTACACGCTAGTGGAATATGAAGGAAACCCTTTTTTGGAGCCTTGCAATGGGCTCTATCTCAAAAGGTATTATGTTTGAGCCATTACGTTGTGTAGTGCTTTGTACATAATATATTTTTAGTAGGTTGTGTGGTGTGAATGATTTTTATTTTTGTGTGTGGTTGATTCAGTTCATGCTTATCATGCTTGGTGATTGATTTTCAAATGTTATCATTTGCCCTTATCTATGTACGTTTCATGGATGGTGACAGTCATAGTACCTTGAACATTGATGTTTCCACATGGGTGATCTTCTCACCCACAAACAAATTGATGAGTTAAAGGGGCATATACCTCATCCCTACAACCAACAATGTTGTGGAATAAAGTCCAATAATCAAAATTATGTTCAAATACATTTCTCTCAACATCTACAAGTTAGTTGTGCAATTGGATTCATAGTTGTTGGTATCACAGTTGAACAATGTCTTTCTAGTTAAAAATACTACATTGCTTAGAAAGTTTTTAAGGGTACACCTTCTTGAAAGAAATTTTTATTATCTTATTAATGATCATGTTCCAAGAAGTTCAAACACGTTGGTTGATTTGTTAAACATGGTTTCCAACTTGATGAGAATTGTGACCTCAAAATGAGAATTTTGCCCCCAAAACCCCATATTCTTGTCTCATAAACACCAAAATCAACCTCCATTTCAAAAAGTGATGCTATCAGTAGACCCTTTTTTGGTGAGGTGGTTAAAATTATGGCAGGACAATCAATACCATTGCAGAAAATTCACCCTCAAATCGAAAAGTGATGTTTCCATTGGTACCAATTTTATTTTTGGAGTTAAAATTAGAACTTAACTAAAAACATGACTCTAATGACTGGTACCATTGAAAATTAAAAAGTTAAAATCAACACCTAAATTGACTTGAAATTTTTTTATTAATTGTTTTTTATTTATTTTTTTAATTTACATTAAAAACTAAATAAATTGAAAAAAAAACTATGTAAAGAAGTTTTTAAAAAATAAATAAAAAATAACACTTTAAAAAAAAGTATAATACAAATTAAAAGACAAAAAAAACATAAAACCCAAAATAAAAATAAAATAAAAAAATAAAAAACTTTGGAAAATAAAAATAAAAAAGTACAATTTTTCAAAGAAAATTATAACAAAAAATTAAAAACACATTAAAATATAATCAAATTTTTAAGAAAAACAAGTTAAAAAACAAAATTTAATCGAAAAAAAAATAAAATTAAAAAATATCTAACGAAATAGCTAAAATAGAATTTATTTAAAAAATAATAATAACAAATTAAAAAATTAAGAAAAATGAATTTAAAATAAAAAATCAAAAAAATAAAAAAACAAATAAAAAAAACAATCTCGTAATCGAAAAGTTGGTGAGGAGGGGGGGGGCAGGGGCGTGACGATTACAGGGATTTCCCCTCCCTTGTACCCACCCCTGCGTGTAGTTGAAGCCACCTACACCCATTCCCCACCCTCAATACTTCCCATACCTCTCCCCCTGCCTCTCAATACTTCCCATACCTCTCCCCCTGCCTCCCTCCTGCTTCCCCTCCTCACCCCTATCCTTTCCCCCTCCCTCCCCATGCTCCCAAGGGACCCATCACATGTTGGTTGGGTCCATGGGTTGAGAGGGGAAGGGGAGGGGGGAAGGAGGGAAGGAGGGGCAAGGGGAAGGAGGGGAGAGAGATGAAGGGGGATGAATATAGGTGGTTTTAGTTGTGCCTGGGGTGGGTATAAGGGGAGGGGTGATTTCTGGAATTTCCCTCGGGCCACCATTTTTTTATTTTGGGATTTTTTTTTTGTTTATTTATTTATTTATTCTTGATTTTTTATTTTTAATTCTTTTACCACCACTTGTTATTTATAAACTTGGGAATGACCCTCTCCTAAAGCCTTATTATTATGAAGTTCAACAAACAAAATGTACCCTAATATATTCTCTCCTCTTGCAAAGATTATTTCTAGGATCTATGTCAAACACTTTCCTGAAGTTAACAAGAATAAAAGGAGATACCTTGTCATTATGATAATATTTGATTAATAGTGATTGCAAGGTCTAAAGTTGAATATTTAAAAACTAGGATTCCCCTCGGTTCTATTATCATGACTTTCAAGCCATGAACTAATCTTTTTCTCCAATTTATTTATCCATACAACATAGTGAGAAGAGTTCTTATCATAATAGTCCTATAATTTAAAGGATTTTTTTCATCATTTCTTTTAAAAATTGGAACAATAAGGCTTTCTATCCAAATATTAGGAAATCCTTCCTTGTGCTAGATTAAAAATATTGTTAATGTCAGGCATATGAGTAGAGTGTCTGCATTTTCAAATGTTATCTTGGTATCATTCAACCTCTTTCGTTTTCCCTTTTGCAAGGTGCTTAATTCAAACCTTATAAATGTTTTCCCCCATAAGAAGGGTTTGGTTAATAACCAAAATATTAAGGGATTCATAAATATTTCTTAAGGTAAAAGTTTCATTCACCCATAGAAATATTACAATTCTTTTTAGCTTCTAATTTAAGACGTTTCTCCAAAACTTTTGTGGTTCAAATTAAAAAAGGTTTAGGATTTTTTTTTTTTTTTGTTTATGTCTTATTTCATGTTTCTTTTTTCCTAGAGAAATATTGCAATTTCTATTCCAATATAGAATGAAAATCACATTCTTTAGGTGTTCAAATCAAAATACATAGTAAAGCGAGTACAAGTACATATTTCACTTGCATGAGTGCAAGTGTAGACTGTAGCTACTAGAATAAAATTACAATAGTAATGTACATTTCAATTATTTCCCTTAGAGAAATAATCATCAATCTTTCCCTTTTTCCCCTTCTTCTTTTAAACGTCTTGCCACCCTAAAGGAGGCACATAAACTAATTGTGAATCAAAAGCCAATGGATTGGGATGCTTAGAAGGAACTAGTTCCTTATCTAAATTGAAGCTATCAATTTCATGATGTATTTTCATTCCACCTAGAGAGGCTTCAACTACCACAACCTTCTGCGAAGAGGAAAACCATGTATCCATTTCTTCTACTCTATTCCTTGAAAATCGAGTGGATTCTCCATTCAGAACATTTAGTTGTTGATTAACCTGATTCAAACCAATGTCAATGGTCGATTATTCATTCAACTCATTTTGTTCAATATGAGTATCTGAACTTGATTCCTATGGAAAATTTGATCTCTTTGATTTCGGTTTTGTCCCTTTTTTCCTAGGAGGATGAGCTTAGGCATGGGGACAAGTAGCTTGTAAATGACATGGAAGATGACATATCCCACACCTAGATGTCGTGTTCTCATAATCCAAAATATGGATGTACTTAAAAAATTTGCATTTGAAATTCATTTTTTTTGGAAGATCCTTACTAAGGTTTATCTTAACACATATACATGCATATGTATGTAAATATCTCTCAAGATCGAATTTTATATAAGTGCCCAAATCAATCTCAATAACCTCAAAAATTGATAAAAAAACAAAATTGCAATGACAAATTGGAAAGATAAACCCAAATTAGAATTTTAGTAATCAACACAGTGTTAGGATCAAAATATGGAAACCAAAAGGTTATAAAAAGTCTCACACTTCCTCAAAATTGTGGAGCCTCTTAAAGGACATGTTGACAATTAGGATGATCATAAAACAAAACAATAAAAAAAATGTTGGAACACAAAGAGATGTCACATTTCTTTGTCCAATTTGTGTGGATCTACTAGAACAATGCCAATTAAATATATAAGTAACTAAATCATTTTATATAACGAATGTATATGTGTGACTTCCAGTATTGTTATTTCCATTAGCACAACCTCCTCTAAGCACTAAAAAGTTGAGAATATCTTGAATCAATTCAAGAGTTGTGTACTCTTTTATGTTAATAGTTTTTAAGGTATTTATTTAAGACATCGCTAATAGTGTTCCTAAGAGTTGAGTACTTTCTTCAAGTTTTTTAAGAAAAATCTAATTTTGATTTTATAAAAGCTTAAATAATTTTGGCCATTAAAATCCTTTTGATTATATTTCATATACAAATTTATAATAAAAATAATCATAATTAATAAATCAAACAAAATAACATAATTAACTACACTGTTACCAAAACAATGTTACTAAAACAATGATAGAACTAAAATTTGGCCTTTGACTTATACTATTACATATTATAAGTTTATTAGAACTACATAATATACTGTTACCAAAACAATGTTACTAAAACAATGATAGAACTAAAATTTGGCCTTTGACTTATACTATTACATATTATAAGTTCATTAGAACTACATAATATTTGAGTTTCCAAGAACTTCTCTTGTGTATGTGTATCACATATGGATTTTCCTATAGCCATAACATGTTGGAGTTAGAGATATTACTTAATATTATGGTTTTCGTATTTGCAAATTTTTCATTCAAGTATTAAAAAAAATATTACATTAAATTATTATTAAATAGAATATATTATTTTTTAAACTATTAAAAAGACATTTTTAAACGTCTATTTTATATAGAATATATATATTTTTTAAACCATTAAAAATATATTTTTAAACCTCCATTTTATATAAGTGTAAAATAGTATATTTTAAGGATTAATGTTTGATATTTTCGACTATTGAAATGATTTTTCTTATCAAATTTAACATAAAATG
>JASDQU010436223.1:126711-138392 GCA_032191745.1 Picea mariana | reverse complement strand
ATTTCAAGTTTTTAGAATAGGTACATGTTTCATTTTTAGAATAGCATTCAAATAAAGACTAGACACTTGCCTGCACATACTGTGTATCAGCTCGAAGTATACCAACCCTGGTTTGACAATTTAGTGATTCAGGACACTTAAAAGCTACAATTTAGCAGCCTGACAATAACTTTGCTTGAGTTAGTGATTTTGAATAGGGTACTTTCCAGCAGTTGTGTGATAAAGTGAATGATTGATGTTGAATCTTTTCTACACAATGTTTAAATATCTCATGGATTCCAAGAGCACCTAGTGTTACTTTTATGATGGAAAAACTCTCTATAGACTACCTTATCCATACTTTACATTTCTCTGTAGAAATTAGCATTGAGTTAATTCCAGTTTAGTTATCATTGGTATTTAGATGCCATTTTGATGTTATTCGACACGGAAGACACAATCATCACATTTGAATACTTTCTTCTTTATTGCAAGATAGAAATAGTTTTGATAGATTAGAATTTGAATACTGTCATAACACTCTTGCTTTTAGTTAAGTAGATTTCTTTGCAAGATAGAAATAGTTGTGAGTTCTTTTTAAGAATAGAGTTCACTTGTTAAGATAGTTTTGATAGTTTAATTGATTACTTGCTTACTTGATTTTTCACTCAGAGATAGATAGATCAAATAATTCAGAAATAGATTACTTGTTGTTTGCTTATTCAAAAAGAGATTGAAAAGATTAAATAGATTTGAAATAGATTTCTTGTTATTTTCTTATTTAGAGATAGTTCATAGTCCTAGATTGTTTAAGGTTACTTAGGTTAAATAGTTCATAGTTATAAAATTTCTTGAAGCTCATTAATTGAAGGTTGCTTTACATAGAGTTTGTTGTTTAAATAGATTTTTAAAGTAATCTCTTTAAAAAGTAAAATTGTAAATCAAAAAGAGTGTTGATCCCTAGGGTAAACTATCTCCTTAGCTAGACAAACTTTCCATTAGCTTCCCTTTCTACCTTAGCTCATACTATGCCACAACTCTAATTTTACTTACCCCGGGTTGACAATTTAATTAAGGGAATTAGTGCATATAGAATACCCATCAAGATCCACATTGAATTGGTTTGTGGCTATGTTTTATCATTTTGTAGCTCCACTATGTATTTTGCGTTTCTACGATCAATTCATGTCATAGAGGTATGGATCCACATTGTATCTCTGGTGGCCATACCCTTACTCAATATCATCATGGATCCGTAGTGTATTTATTAGCGGCCATACTTTGAGTCACTTATAGCCTGAGCATAGGAATGCCTGCCTCAGGAATGGAACACATATTAGCATTGTTTGATGATTTTCTACAGCTTCTACCAGGTTCCCCAACTCCATACTCTTGCTTCGAAGAATCTACAAAGTGTTTTAGCCACCATGTTTCACCTCCTGACTTCACACTTTGGGGTGCAATCTGTTACACATCAAAATTCCTCGCTTCGAAAATATTACATTGTCATTGTCGCAAGTGTCGTACATGTCACACTTTTTTCGCAAGTATCGTAAGTGTCACATTCTCTTTATGTAAATGTTGTGTCTCGAACAGAACCATGAAAACACTTGATACAACCCATAAAACATGTTAGAATAATAATACCCATCATATGACATTCGAAACAAATGTTTTTCTATGGGAATTGCTCATCTTAGCAACTTTTGGGAAGATCAGCACTCCCCTGCTCATATACAAGGAGTGCTAGCACTCTTTTTCCATATCATAGGGAGAAATGTAGTGCTTTTTTTCCCATTCTAAGGGAGCACTGAGTTGGTTGAGGAAATCTTGGAATAAATCCCATTTTCTTCTAAAGACAATTATAGATGGATTGAGCTGGTTTGGCTCAAATCTAACTCCTGGGTTGCATCTAAGGGAGATATCACAACTATTGGAGCCATATCCTAAACTAATTCCAAATATACCCAAGGTGGTTGATCCTCTCAAAGCCTATAAATGGAGGCACTCTCATGGTGAACAAAAGAGGAAAAAAATCAGAAAAGCATTGTTATTTTGATTATGGACTTTCAAGCAAGGGTTGGATGAGGAGGAATTGGAGAGGTTGCTACAACATCATTTGAAGATTGTAAGTTTCCTTTTGAAGTTCTCATTAATATAATTGGCCTATTTCCATCAAGTATGTGTTTACATGTGCTTTCCTATGTTTGTCTTAATCTTCATAGATCGATTTATTTTATCTAATCCATTAGAGTAGGAGATAGTCATTTGTTTCTTTTTGTCCATTGCAGGTATTATTTGGAAATCGTGGATTGGAGCAGATTGGACAAACATCATAAGTGAGGTACATCATACTTTCTCTCATTCTCTCTTTTTTCATGGATAAAATGAATCTATAGGAATGGTAGTGTCCAAAGGTAGTTTTTTGTCTTGGTAGAGGGGTATGTACTCCAAGGGAAAGTCCACCTGTCCTTGGGGGAATATTTCTGTAACAAGTATCGTTCAGGAGGTCTACTTAACCTGGTATATATTCTAACAACACGTGCAAGAGTATGAGGTACTTGTTTCACCTGTTGTTGTACATTTTGATTTTCTAGTACTATTAGAATTTCTTTTTTAGTGATCTCATCAAGCACTGTGTATTTTGGTTTTTCTTTTTCCTGTTCCTTTCCCTGCAACCGATCTTTGTACATGAACTTCTCATTGAATATGACATCTCTACTCCTAATGATTTTGTGATTTTCATAATCCCATAATCGATAACCAAAATCATTAACACCATATCCAATAAAGGTACACTTCTTGGATTTTTCCTCAAGTTTTGTTCTATTTTCTTTATCAATATGGACAAATGCATCACAACCAAAAGTCTTCAAAAAATAATAGTTTATCTTTCTACCTTTCCAATCCTCCTCTGGAATTACACCATCCAAAGAGATTGAATGTCCTTTGTTTATTAATTAAACAACAATATCTACAACATCTTCCCATAATTGCAAGGGAAACCTAGCATGCAATCTTATACTCCTTGTAAGGTCCATGATTGTCCTCTTCATCCTTTCTGACACACCATTTTCTTGTGGTGTTCCTTGAACTTTCTTCTTTCTACAAATCCCATGGTATGAACAATAATCATCAAACTCCTTGCTGCAATATTCGCCTCCATTGTCTGATATGAGACACTTCAACCTTTTTCCTGTCTCATTCTCAACCAAAGATTTCCATTTTTTAAGGGTATCAAAAACATTAGATTTTTGTCAAATGCAATAAACCCAAGTTTTTCTAGTTGTATTAAATTTCTCGACTCTAAACTTTCCATCTTCCATGATTTATCCCACTCAAACCATGAACCCTCTTTCCCTGCGAGTTACCTTTCGCTCTGATACCAGTTATTAGAAAAATAGGATCGTGGAGCAATAAAATAAAAACAAATGCAGAAATAAAACACAGAAGATACACAATACAATAAAAACATAGATATACGTGGTTCACCCAGTGTAGGCTACGTCCGCCAGAGAAATTGTCAGGTCCTTCCTTTTTATTATCCAACAAATGAAGGGATACAACCTACAACACACCCATTGTAACTTCCTCTTCTTTCTCTCCCAGTATCCTCTCTCATAACACAATATTCGCAATGATGCACATCCGCAATACAATTCCCTCATAAAATACGGTTTCCTTCTAGGGAAAAAAACCCTAACATAAATCCTACCATCATATATGCAACCTTATAATGAACGGTCCAGATTTACTATGAAATTACAATATACATTTACAAGGAAATTTTTCCTTTGGAGGCCCGCTTGTGCCCGAACCCCCTAGACGGGGGGATGATCCCCTCATTCCCCATAGAGGGGAAAATCCCCCCCTACAACCCCCCTACGTGGAGGGGTTTACAGTATCCCAGGGTGTGTAGTCTTCATGGGGTATAAACATGACTAAAAACAAAGACCTATGAAACAAGAAGATAATCAGGCTCCACAACCAAAAGCATCAACTAGTATCACCCTCTGACCTCTACCTTCAGAGTCACAAACACCTGGCTTCGCAGTACCTTCACCTATGTTGAATCCCGATACTATTGGTTGGTAGCATTCCCACCTACATGAGTTGTCTCACAAATATTTCCCCATTGGAAAATTGACACTAATTTTGTTTCCACCCCCTAATATTAGGAGTCCCAATAGTTTTTCACTTCAGAGAACAAACCTCATACTTCTTCGCATCATATTGTTAACCTTCCCATTTTGGACTCCCAAATCATTTTTTTCTAGTTATGTTAAATGCACCTCTGTAGTTTCATTA
The DNA here is from genome assembly GCA_032191745.1 of Picea mariana. NCBI lineage: Eukaryota > Viridiplantae > Streptophyta > Pinopsida > Pinales > Pinaceae > Picea > Picea mariana. The sequence continues at coordinate 134,105 of JASDQU010436223.1, read as the reverse complement.
TCCCTCCACCTTATCCAACATTAGTGGACCATATGCAAATTCATCCTTCCCCCATTTACCTAATACAAAAACCTACCAATGGGTCCCTCACCCTCCATCAGTCAGTTTCCAATACTTTCACCCCAACAAGGCTAAACCATATTTCACTGGGGCACCCATTTCTATATGTGTATAATTCAACCCAAATCATTTTTTATTTATTTGGTAATTGTATAAAATACCTTTTTCATTTTTCAGCAAAATACATATTTTTTTACCATCATCACCAATATCATTTTTTACCTGGAAAAGAAACCCATGTTGTCCTTGGTTCATGCAACTTCTATTCACATCCATGTCTACAAATTATTCTTTCAGCAGCCAAACCCCGAGTATCCCAGACCCCTTTGTCCCATGTATTTTTTTTTTGACCTATTCACCATCTCTTTGCATCCTTATCAACTCAACATAGTTTAGTCCAATATATGGTCATCCCCCTGACACTAGATTACATTTTATGGTTGCTTCCATTCACCACCAAAACCCCAACCAAGGGAATTTTTTGAGTCTCATTGTTATAAGAACTTTTACCTCACCCCATTCAAATTGCTTGGATGGCCTTTCCATTTCCCTATGAAGACTTGAAGTCCCCTTTTTCACCTTTCAGAGAAAAAAAAAAAACACATTTTTCCACATATATGCTCCCTATCAGTTAGAAAACAAGTGTATACGCAGGTTGCTCCACTATAGCCCATGTACATCGGGTTTTGTGCTCAAAATTAAAAATTCTATCAGGTTTCCATTTCATGTCATGAGATCTATGATCCTTGACCTTCCATATACTGGAAACGCCCCGAATTGACCCTTCAGTTCCATTTGAAGGATATAAATTGAGCCATGTCCAAGACGTGAAAGGAGGAGAATTCAAATTTTGAGAGAAAATATACTCTGGAGAAATTTCACTTCATATCGAGTTTTCATCCCTTTATCCTTGAAAGTCTAAACTCATTTTTCAACCCCCAAGCCCTTCCTTCTTTATGATGGAAAACTTCATTATCTCCTTTATATGATCTTTCCTTTGATGTAGGATTGAAGTGGTGGAGACCCAGTTGGAGGGACTTAGTTTCTCGGTTCCAAGATGTGTTGATACAGAAGTTTGTCACCTATATACTTATGTTGATTATTTTAATAGAAATACTCTTTTCTCGTCCAATTGATATCTTGCAAATATTTGAATTATTATTCCATGGGTGTATTTGTTATGTATGTTAGTGGATTATGCTAATATATATGCTAACACTCTATATTATCACCATATTCTTGAGTATCTTAATTTTTTAGGACAAGTTGCAAGTATAAAGCTTTGAGTTGCGTGCTCAACGGTGGTCTTCATCGAACGTCCAGATAAGGTAGGCTCTTGACCTTGTCTTGTTAGCATTTTCATTTATATAACATACTTGGTATTAGAGTTGATTTATGCGTGGAATTCCATATGTTGTGGTTTACCCCATGCCATTGAGATATTTTCCTCGTAACGGAATTGGCGACCATACTGGGGATTGATCTTCTATTTGGGGTTTGGTGTGTTTTTCTCCTTGACTTTCTCTCTATTAGCATGGATTTCCTTGTCGCATGATTGCTTGACATCCTATTTTTACTTTTCATATGAGTTTCTTGGCTTAATCCTTGCCCTGGCAGTGTTTTACTACATATACATGGTTTTTCCCTTGACATATGCATGCATACACGATTTTTCCTTCTGTAGGGAACATACATACACAAGTTTTGCTCAAACAGTCACATACATCAACTCTTTAGGCTTACTAGCTGAGTTTGGTGTTTGATGGGTGAGTTTGGTTGGTTGTTGAGTCTTCTTGGGTCTCTATCCAAACTTTTAAGTGCTAATAGAGTGATAGGAAGCCTTATTATTGTTGAATTTGCAGGCAATATTCTTTCTTATCATATTTTTCATTAGTTTTCCTTGGACATTGGTCTGAGTGTTTGCTTCATGGTATCTTTTTTTCTTGCAGTGGGATCTGTGTGTGAAGCAGTTACTCGGTCCTTGCATTTTATTTTCTTTATATCAAAAATACAAAAAAAAATTGCCCATTTTTCCTTATGGCATTTGTTCTTTTGTTATTTAGAATTGATCTTGGCACATGTGGAAAGATTTCATTTTATTGGAATTGTAGAAATTGCATTGAAAGTTGCATTTAAAAGATTACCATCTCTTGATAATTTAAGATTAGGACTTAGCAATATTTTTATTTTCGTTTCTTTGATATGTTGAGTCATAATATCATCAGTTTCATGACCACACCTATGGAGTAAACAAAATCTATTAAAAATAATGATGATTAACTAAAATTTATTAAAAACGGTTTTATTTCTCAAGGTACACAAACAAGCATAGGACATAGGGCCTTGGAATAAGATTTTGTGAGTAAACTTCTCCAAGGCTATTAAACTAAACATATGTGTCTGACAAGGGAGTGGTGAAACCCATTGTGTAATTAGTGATGTCATGAAGCTCCGCTCACACCAGAGTTACGCACGAGGTTGCGCAAAGTTGGTTGTAGACATAGCTCTCTAATACCTTCTTAACATCAGAGATATTTATGTGGTTCCATTCATATATGGGGGTCTTGATAGTAGATTTACCTCCATGAGAGGTGGTGCTTTCAATATTTTAGGATTTGTTACCCTACCCATATGGTGGACCAGACTTATGATTGTTTTCTGCACATTGGTTATATTTTTGTGGCTCTAGTTGCTTGACATAGGTAGCCACATAGGTTACTTGCAGGGGTTATTCTGCAAGTATCTTGAGTTAGATAAGGGTCGTACAACACACAACCTTTATGGAATATTACCTCTCCGGAGGGATCTAACTGACTGCATTGTTAATCCCATGAGGGCCCTTATAACTGATTTTGATACCTCCAATATTTTGAAGGGAGTATTAGGCCCCTCTTGGGTGAGGCATGCCTACTCTAGTGAGGGAGGCCCATTTTCATCCACTATATCATGTTTGTGTGCATTTGGCCTTTTTTGCTTTATTTTAGTGTGCTCTTTGATTGTTAGTTATCCCTAGGATTTGGTTTCATATCTCAAGTCTTGAGTCATCATGGAGAAAGACCAACCTCCTCGTAGGTCTCGTCGTTTTTTGAAGTTACCACCGCATTTTGAGTCTTTACCGAAGTTTCCTTCTAACAGGTGTAAATTTAATAGATGTGGTACATATATATCCATATCCTAGACTTGTGATTATACAGTTATGGGTACTAAGTCGAGTCTGAATGACACTAGGAGTCCCTCAACTCCTATACCTTATGTGGTTAGTGGGATTCCTTCGAGTCCTCCATCCATGACGGTTGCAGTTCCATAGGTTCCCGTACTTACTGCCACCTAGACTATGGTTTGTACATGACCCCTTTCGGGTCTCTTTTTGGTACGTCGAGATGCAATTCTCAGCCCATACCTTCAATATATAACCATTTTTCTTTTCGTATGCCCAATATGACATCACAACTTTCATCCTTCATTCCAGTGACTAATTCAAATCCTAGTTTTAGACCTGGGGGCATGGATCCTCTGCATGTTCCTCTCTCATTTGGTGGAAGTCAGATTCCCCAAACGAATCCTACAATTGGAGGCCAACCTACCTTTTATTATGGGTCTAATCCTAGTATCAATGCTCCTAGATGGAGTACTCAACTGGGTGGAAAATCCACTTCCTATATTTCTCCCTTTCTCCCTTCTTCCTCCATGCCAATTCCAAAAAACGCATTTGTTATGACAAATCCACCTCTATCCTCCGGAGTTCCACCCCGAGGGAGTCAATTTCACTCTATGGAAAATCCCTAGCCTGGAACTCCTCCACCTGGGGGTAATGTTTATAACCCTCATTATGCCACCCCTACAGGTATGCTTCCCATACAACCTCTTATGAATCAGTTTGGAGGAGGATATTGCCCTGTCGAACAGGACCATGGTATATACTAGAACCCTGGATAGCCTACAATCCTTCAACACCAATCTTTACCAAGAGCATGGGCTCATACGCTGCAACCCCATCTAACTTTTATGGCCACAATTAATTTTCCGTATTTGTTGATATTAATGAATGACCCGATGTGTCACGATCCATAATGGCCCCCCGTCCCCACCAAGATTCCTTCAGACAATCCAAAATTTGAGGGAAAGACTGGAGAGGATCTGGGTGATCATGTTACTAATTTTCATCTTTGGTTCTCATCTAATTCCCTTAATGATGATTCTATTCATTTGAAACTATTTGAACACACCCTCGTGGGGGTTTTCATGAAATGGTACATCGAGCTACCAGGGGGGACATACATAAACTTTAATCAAATGATTTTGGTCTTTCTCAACCACTTCCAGTTGTCATTTCATTATGATGTCGGCATAGAACTTGTATCCTCCTTCTGCCAATATAAGGCCATGCATATCTCGGACCATCTCTAAGAGTGGAGTATATGGAAGAGTTTTATTAACGCCTGCATTGCTCTAGATTTTTTGTTGGAGTGGTACCTTAAGTCCTTATTGCCTTATATTTCGAAGGATGTTTCTACATCAGGAGTAACATCGGAGGAAAAAATTATTTTCAAATCCCAACAACTAGACCTCATATATGCTCAGTCTGGGATGTTGTATGAAATTATTCCTGACACATCGCGGTCAAATTATGACCCTAGACAAAAGTTTGGGCCTCATTCCGATGGAATCATAGGCTCTGCAAATGCTAAGTCTACGGACATGGTGACTAACTAGTTAAAGGATTTGTCTCTAAGCCAAATTGTAGCAAGATAAGCTTTGAATTCATCCTCTATTCCCACTTAGTTTGCGGATGTGCATTCTGTACAGTTGCCAGCGAACCCAAATGGTAACCAACAACCAGAAGGGAATAGAAAGAAAGGACAAGGTAATAATCGTAAGTGTGGGAAAAATAATAACAAATCCAAGGATGACACTAATAATGATAGATTGAATAATAATGTTGGTGAGGGAAATAAAGAAAAACAGAAGGTGAAGTTTCCTTTTAACATTTGTAAAGATGATCACCTTACCCACCTATGCCCAAAAATATAGGAAGCCTCTATGTTCTTATCACAACCTCTCGCTATGCTGACCAATTTGTTTTTGCATAATCAACACATGGCTTCGGGGTCCTCCAACACCAGAAATACATTAAGTGGGAGTCAAAACCCCTCGACACCTGAAGGTGGCCATCTATGTATTAATATGGTCAAGTCCCATATTTATGTAGCCACTCGATCTCGTGATTACAGTTCTTCACAGACTGTTACAGGTCCAAAGTCTCCCCCTCCTCCAGAAACACCTTTGCAGACTGAAAAGTCAGAACCTTCACCTCGTATTCCGAAAGGAGTACTAAAATTCCCTACCCAAAATATTAATGCCATAGTTTCCTATAAATTTTGATTGTCGAAGATTTGGGTCAAACCCCTTGTGCGATTTTCTCTTTCGAGGTGCTCCAGACATGTCCTTCATAGAGGAATGCCTTGTTATATACTTTAGGAGCTCTATACCCATGTGGCACAAAGGTTATTAATTTTGACGTCACGGATGTTAATCCTCATTTACTTACCATGTGGCCTTTCAAATCCATGTGCAGTACATGAAAATTAGCATCAAACACACTATAATTGATGAAGGTACTGCAATGTGCATGATGTCCCTAACCTGTTGGAAATCCATTGGCTCTTTGACTCTATCCCATTCTATTACTATGTTGACCACATTTGATGGACGTTCATTTTAGACCCCATAGAATTCTTCCCTCTTTCCCAGTCCAGTTAGGTGGAAAGATAGTGAAGGTTGATGTCGAGGTGATTGATGCGCCCCTTGACTATAATTTACTATTAGGGCGTAATTGGACTTATGCCATGAATGTAGTCATGTCTTATATTTCCCACAATTTATGTTTTCCTCATGAAGGGAAAATAGTGAAAATTGATTAATTGTCCTTTGCACATGCTAGTCTTAATGCATTAGTCAGACCTTCGATCCTAGTGATCGATAATTCTCAGCAAGAAACTGAGGATGTTGGTGTTAGAATGTATTCCTCTCGCATGTGTAGCTTTAATTTCATGGCTTCAATCCATCACATTTATGTCATTTCCATTAAGTCTTTGTCGTCAATGAGGTATGTTCCTTTTCATAGTTCGTATTTCAAAGAACCTTAGAATCTACCCTCCCCGACTATGTCATGTGTGTTGGACACACCTACCACACTTAGAGGGGGGGTGAATGAGTGTGGGGATCTTTTTCCCAAAACTTCCCTCTTACACAAAACTCATTAGTTAGCATTTNTTATTATGGACTTCAATCCAGGGGTTTTTCAGCAACAACTGAATAGAGTACAACTCTACAAGAGCACCAGCTCTATATGCAAGACTCATCTTACATTCTACGCATCAACTGAGATGAGGCAACAATCTTCAACAAATATCAATCTGTACCATAAACAAGAGCATCAACCATGCACCAACCTGTGCCAAACAACCTGTAATGAACCTGTACCATAAACAAGTGCATCCAACCATGTACCAAGTATATACCAATCATGTGTCAAATACTCATCAACAATGACTCATCAATATGTACCAACATCTTCAACTATACACCTCATGTATGTGCCAACTCATCAATTGCTTGTCTCAACCATGACTAGTTTTGGATTAGTCAACAACCCTAACTTGAAATAATCATAACTTTGTACTTGTAATGAATAAACATTTGAAATTGATACACAATGTTATTCAGTCTATTTTATGCAATTCCTCCAAGTGGCACTACTTCTAACCTCTCAAAAAATGAGTTATAGCAAAAATGGCATACATTGCTGAATTCTGGCTTATTCTAGAGAGAGACCTTGTAAAGTGAGCCCCACACAAAATATTTGATGAATTGATCTGAAACTATTACAAATAATACTAAATAATGTACCCTAACCAACACATTTTTTCTCACTAAATTTGTATCTGTTATGAAGAAGTTATGACGTTTTTACCCGAAAGACCTAATTTTGACTAGTTTCAAAATTGGCCACAAACCCTATTTTCCACGGAGTGTAACTCCCAAAATACAACGACCCACAAGCTGAATTTTTAACCACAGATACTTGAATATGTTTTCTCACTTTCATAGAAATTTCAGGATCTGAATCATTATAGAAAAAAAATTATAGTGAAAATGGTGAGATGACCTGTAAATAACATACCTTAGAAAGCACCATCAAAAGAATTTATCCTTCCTTGCGTCTCAGCTTTATTTTCTTCACTTTCCTCAGAATTCTGGCTTAAATATCCTTGTTTACCTCAGTCACCTATAGATATTCAATATGCTCAATTGTTCGACACCAAAAATGCTCA
>JASDQU010436223.1:31603-43258 GCA_032191745.1 Picea mariana | reverse complement strand
CAAATTCTATCGATGGTAAAAAGTATTCCCATTGTTTATATTGATCCATCACATACATTCGAAGCATATCCTCTAGAATTTGATTCGTTCTTTCATTTTTTCCATCTGTTTCAGGGTGATATGTTGTACTAAAATTTAATTGTGTTCCCAAAGCCTCTTAGGAAACTAGTCCAAAAACATCCAATGAATATCGATCCTCTATCAGATATTATCTTCTTTTGTACACCATTCAATCTTACAATTTCATTAACAAAAATTCTAGCTACGTTTGGTGCTTGATATGTCATACGAACTGGGATAAAATGTGCACTCTTCGTCAACATGTCGACGACTACAAAAATAGAATTGTGCCTCCTTGCCATCAATGGCAATCCAACAATAAAGTCCATCGATATAACTTCCCATTTCGATTCAAGAATAGCATTTGGCTATAATAATCTCGTTGGATGTCTATGTTCATCCTTCACCTACTGACATTCAAGACATTTTGCCACATATTTAACTATATCAGTTTTCGTTCCTTTCCAAAATAATAATGGTTTAAGATCTGCCTTCATCTTTGTGACTCCAGGATGAGCCATATACACTGCTCGATGGGCTTCGTTCAAAATTAAATTTCTCAATTCATCATTTGGTGGTACATAAATTCTTCCATTATAGCTTAGTAGCTTGTCACTGTCCAAAGAATATCCCTCATATCTAGGTATCATCATGGTATCTTGTTTGATATTGTCTTTTACTTCCTTGTACTAGTCGTCATCAATCTATAATCCCAAAATATTTTCTTGAAGATTCGTCTTCAAAGGTATTACTGAGAAGATGTGAGGTCTCTAACTCAATGCATCCGCTACTCTGTTAATCATTCCCTTAATGTACGTGATCTCAAAATCATATTCACTTAAAATTTCTCACCGACGTCTTTGTCAAGCGTTCAAGTCACTCTGGTTAAACATGTGTTGTAATCCACTGTGATCAATTTTCAGTTCGAATTTTTGTCTTATAAGGTAGTGTCTCCAAACTCGTAAGGCATAAACAATCGCTAATAATTCAAAATCGTGTGTTGCGTAATTCTCTTCATGCCTTCTTAGTTTCCTTGAAATATATGCAATAACTCGTCCTTCTTGCATTAATACTCCACCTAATCCTTCCTTGGATTTGTTAGTGCATACCAAGAATTCATGGTCCATATCCAAAACTTTTAGTATTGGTGTTGTTGTAAAAAATTCTTTAAGCTTTTGAAATGCTTCCGTGCATTTCTCTGACCATATGAATTTCGTGTTCTTCTTTTGCAGTTCAGTTACTGGATTTGCTATTTTTGAAAAACCTTCGACGAAACACCGATAGTAACCCACTAATCCCATAAAACTATGTACCTCTTATGCATTCGTAGGTGTTGGCCATTTCCATAATAGCCTCAACCTTCATTGGATTCACCACGATACCTTCTCCGAAAATAATGTGTCCCAAATAGTGAATCGTTGTTTGGTAAAAAGAACACTTCAACAAATTTTTGTACAACTTGTTTTCTCTTAAACACTGTAGAACTAATCTCAGGTGTTCATCATGCTCCTCTCTCGTCTAAGAGTAAATCAATATATTGTCAATAAATACTTGTACGAACTTGTCCAAGTATTCACGGAATACCCCATTCATTAAAATCATAAATACACCAGGGGCATTTGTCAATCCAAATGGTAACACAATGCATTCGTAATGTCCAAATATCATCTTAAACTTTGTTTAAAGAATGTCTTCCTCTTTGATTCACAACTGGTGATATCCTGATCTCAAATATATATTTGAAAATATGGTCACTCCCTTCATTTGATTAAATAAGTCATCAATTCTCAGTAATGGGTATTGATTCTTGATCATGGATTTGTTTAATTGACAATAGTCGATGCAAAGTCTCCACTATTCGTCCTTCTTTCTTACAAAAATCATTGGTGAACCCCACGGTGATACACTTAGATGTATAAGTCTCAAGTCCAACAACTCCTTCAATTGCATCTTTAAAGCTTGTTATTTGGGTGTCGACATCCGATATGGCGTTCTAGCAATTGCTTTCGTTCTAGGTTTTAGATCTATAGTAAATTCCAATTCTCTATTCAGCAGTAAACCCGGTAGTTCTTCAGGAAAAACATCGACAACTATGATGCTACTGGAAAGTCTTCCAATCTTTTTGCATCACCTTTTTCATTAAGCGCTAATATAAAATACAACTTACATCCCTTGCACATGTTTTTCTATAATTGTAGGGAAGAAATAAATCTTGGCGATACTCCTTGGTTATTCACATGAAGTCTCAAGCATTGTAGAATGATGCTCGACCTGGCGGTTTTTCACTGCTGCATGAATCCTATGGGCCTTACCCAAATCTCCCACTGTCGTATGTCTCATTGATATGGCAGCTCTTTCCTTCTCGATAAGACAATTTCTCTAGTAGTGTGGCTCTCCACAAGTCAAACATTCATTCTTAGGGTCAGTGCTCTAGTTCCAGAGGAGGAAGCTACTGGTCTAGGGTTCTGAGGCCCTGATCTATTCTGTGGACCAAATCTATAATGTTTTTGTTGTTGAGGATGACGTGTTTGTTGCTGCGATGGTGCTTTATACAGAGTCCTCTGACTGGTAGTCTATCTACATGGTGTAGAAAATACAGGTCCTCTAGGTGTATCATGGTGCCCAGAAGTCTGTCTAATGGGTGTCTACTACTGCGGCCCTCTAAGTGGCATATGTCTTGTCTGTCTGGAAGGAGTCCTACCTTGACCCTCACTGTTCAACTCTTCTTCAACATTAAAATTTTAATGTACAACATCGTGCAAAGTCCGAGGCATCAAGATCCTCACCTTAGCACAAATGTTGAAGTTGAGACCAAAAACAAACCTATTAACCTTTAATTTCTCAGTGTTCAAATGCAGAGCATATATGAGAAACTCCATAAATCTAGCCTCATACTCAGGTACTATACAACTGCCTTTTCATAAAGAGTTGAATTCATTAAGCCGGTGCTCAATGAACTTATCAGATAGGTACCTCTCTCATAATCATTCCTCAAACAATTCCCATGACACGTCTTCGACAACCATGTTCAATTGTGATAAGAGTGTCTTCCACCAAAGAAGCGCACTCCCTTTCAGCTGAAAGACTGCCATGTGAACCCTCATGTTGGAGGTATAATCATGCAATGCAAAGCACATTTCCATATTCTCCAACCAAGCTTCGGTGGCTAAACCGTTTGTAGAACCCATGAACTCGGGAAATTTTACCTTCCTAAGTTTTCTATGAACCTACCACTAACTACAGGAGGGTGCTGCGAACCCCCATTGGGTATAGACTCCCTGCCCTCATCGTGATCAAGGAGATTTATCAGCGCCTCTGACATTCTCTGAAAAGACCTCATCATACCCATGACATCACCCACTGCAACTTGCTCTTGCTCGATAGTTTGTTCTTCTCCCTGTGGAGCAGATCCCTTGGGTGTTGATGTACTTGGAGGAGGCATTCCTCTTCCTCCCACAGCCCAACGTCTACTCATTCTCCATCCTCTAACCATGATACCTGCCATAAAACAAATTCAAATTATATTAGTAATACATATTCAATTAAACATAAGCATTGGAATTTCTAAGGGGTCTAGTGTCGCAGAGTGGAACCCACTCTGATACCATATGTAACATTTCACATTGGAATTTCTTGTTCTTCTTTTGCAGTTCAGTTATTGGATTTGCTATTTTTGAAAAACCTTTGAAAAAACATCAATAGTAACCCGCTAATACCATAAAACTACGTACCTTTGTAGGTGTTGGCCATTCCATAATAGCCTCAACCTTCGCTTTGGTCTCATAAGTGTTGGCCATTCCATAATAGCCTCAAACTTCGTTCTGGTTTCATGGGTGCTAGCCATTCCATATCAGATCTTTGGCAATGATAAGGAAATTGAAAATAGGAGAGCCAGAGTCCTTTTTTGTGAGCAGTTTGGTGCTTCTGAGCATGTTCCCTCTTAAATGTTTTTTCCAAATTTCTTGTTTCCACCAAGTGATTTTTCCTGTTATCAACCTCCAGAGCAATTTGGCCCCCATGGTTGTGTTCATTAAGGTTGGCTCTCGCATGCCCAATCCGCCCTGATCTTTATCACTTGAAACTTGACTCCAATTGACTAAGTGGAAATTTTTTATGGGTCACTTTCCCTCCTTGCCATAAAAAGGTTCTTATTCTTTTATCCACTTGGTTGGAAATGCATTTTGGTGCCAGAAGAGTGGAACAATGATATATTGGAAGAGTTGATAACACAACTTTGATTAATATGATTTTGGCAGCAAGATTTAACCATCGTGTACCCCAATGAGTGAGTTTTTTGCTGATTTTATCAAGGATTTGTTGCCAAACATATGAGTAAGAGGACTTGAGGGAGATTGGGGTCCCTAAGTGTTTGAAAAATGACCAATTTTTTKCAAGAGAAAATTGGAAAGCATGCGCTATGGCCCTCAAGGTTTGARGTGAAGCATTCCATCCATAGATTTGGCACTTTCTATTGTTGGAATCTCCTCATGAAGCATCTAAGAAAGAATCCAGAATGGTTTTGAAATCAAGAAGCAATAATTATAGAAGTGCCCCCGAGAAGTAGAGTGCCATCCACAATTTGTGAATGATTCGTGTTTTTTATTCTGTAGACAATTTGGAGACCAGGGAGATTCATAATCACCCTTTCATGATCCATATTTTTGTTAAGGGCATCTGCCACAATGATGAATAGGAGAGGGGACATACGGCATCCTTGAAAGATACCTTGGTTGATTTGAAAAAAAGTGGTGGGCCTTCCATTGAAGAGGGGCTATCCATGGGATGGTAATTGAAATTTTGACTAAATTTGAAGCGTTCCATGACCTAAAAGAGAAATGAATGTCTCACCCTATCAAAAGTGTTAGCCATATCTAATTTCACTACCATACCTTTTCCTTTGTCCTGGTAACTTGTGTGGATTGTCGCTTGAACTAGGACATTGTTGTCCAATATTTTTCAATCTTGCATAAAACCGCCTTGGTTGGGGGAGATTAATTTAGGGAGAATTATTTTAAGGCGGGTGGCTATGATTTTGGAAAGAATTTTATAAGAGGTATTTTACAACAAGATCGAACGAAAGTAGGAAAGGAGGTGAGATTAGTCTCTTTGGGGATTAAAGAAATGAAGGAAAAATTTGTATTCCCCCTAATATTGACGAACAATGTACAAACCAAAGCATTCTTTTAAGATTAGTTTTGATAGTGTCCCAAAAAAATCAATAGAAARATATGGAGAAGCCATTAGGGCTAGGAGCTTTATCAGGTTTAAGACTCCAAATAGCTGAAAAAATATCTGCTTCGRAGAATGATTACATGAGTGCGAAATTCTCTTCTCTAGTCACCAACTTTGGGATTTGTTAAAACATGGACTGTGTGTTGGAATGTTATGTTACCTCACTCTGAGAGAAGAGAGCTTCAAAGTGGGTTTGAGCAGCTGATTTGAAGTCCTCAAAATCTGTAAGAGTGGATCTGTTTTCTTGCATTATCTTCATCACATTGTTTTTGGACTAGTGAAGCTTAGCTTGATTGTGGCRGAATTTTCTGTTTTTGCCCCCCTCCTTGAGCCAAAGGCTTTGGGATTTTAACCTCCAATATTCTTCTTCTGTTTTTAAATAATTTTGGTATTGGCATTCTAATTCCAACTCTTCCTTTTGTAGTTGGAGTGTTATATCAGCAAATTCAAAGCACTTTTKCAAATTGTTCAATTTACTTTTTATTAGTTTTTTCTYYTCAAYTGAGGAAGGAAGTGAGGTTTTTKCCCATCGCTTTAAAACTTTATTGACCAACATGAGTTTATTCTCCCATACATAAACAGGAGTGCCTGAGATCCAAGTTTCCCAAGTGGAGTGGATTAGATCCAACACTTCTTGGTGTTGAAGCCATTAGGGGTTGAAGCGAAAGGGTATGGGCCCATAGTTCGGAAGGGATTGAAGATGGAGGGATATTGGCTAGTGGTCAGAGATAAGAAAGGGTGGGATGTATGATTTGATGGAGGAATTCTGATTTTAAAAGTTTCTATGGACCAAAAATTGATTCAGTATTGCCACTATGTGGCCATGGCCACCTCTCATGTTAGACCAAGTAAATTTCTTGCACTGCGTGGGTATGTCTAATAAGTCCCATTCCAAAATTAGTTCTTCCGTGTTGTATTTTAAGAGGTCTCTCCCAAATATTCCCCCTCTCTTCTCTGTACTACTCCTTATTATGTTTAGATCACCTGCAATGATGTTATTTTGGGAGTAATTGATATTACTCAGACTGGGGAGTTTGTCCAACACTTGGCTTTCTTTGTAGGGTTATTTGGAATATATATATTGAAAACTGCATAGAAAATATTACTATGCTTATGCTTGAATCTAGTGTATATCCAATGTTGAGTTTTACATTGTTGTTCCATATTTAGCTCTTGTTCATCCCATACTGTACAGAGGCCACCGAAAGCTCCTCTGGCATCTACTGCAATGAGATCACATGTGCGTCATAGTTTTTTAAAAAGGGTTGTGACATATTTAGAGCTCATCTTGGTCTCCTTAATGAGGAGTATGTTAGGTTTCTTTGATTTGATTAAATCTTTCACAGCTGAAGATTTGGGTTCGTTGCCTAAACCCCTACAATTCCACGAGACCAAGATTGTTATATGGAAGGGTTTGCATGGGAACCCCCTTTGTTTTTCGCATTTCAACCCTACTTTTTGTTGTGTTTAGAGCTCACACCAACCATATTTGGAAGAGTTTGTTTTGATCCCAATAAAATTTCTTTGTTGGCTTGATCTTTCCTAACAACTTAGGATGTTCTTCTACTGGTTCTACAAGGTCGGATCTCTTATGATGCTCGATCTTGCTATCCATATTCACCAAGGATTTCTATTTCTGAGTTATATTGTCCCTCTAAAAATGAAATTTTGACATCTTTGAAAGATTTTGGTTCCTCTGCTTTAGTATCTCGTGAATCAAGTTCTTCCAAGATTGGTATTCTATCGGGGCCCGTTTCCCCTGTCTCTGCACTTGGCTTGATACATTATTTGGTTGTGACCAAGTCCTTTCTTGGGTAGAGAGAGACTCCTTACTATTAACCCCGATGCTGCATTGGGCTAGTAAAACTTCCACTTCAAAATACGCTAGCTGGGAAAGAGATTCAAAACTATTTTGAATGGCAGAAGGTCCTGATTTCCTAGCGTTTTAAACAACTTTTGTGGGTGACTTTATACCAATGTTGGACAGGCCTGTTGAAGAGGGATGAGGCCTATTGTTAGTGTTTCAAAACTTCCTTGAGATTTCTTTCCATTGATATTCTTTTCCTTGTCCAGTTGGAGTTGATTATGTTTTTTTACAATTTCTCGCGAAATTCCCATACTCATGACAAATCTTGCATTTGAAGGGAAACTACTCATAATCAAGTTGTTGGATGTGTTACCAATTGTCTAGAGAAATCACCACTGCTTCGGGTAAACATTTCTTGAGATCAACCTCAACGTATATTCTTGTGCATGATAATATAGTTTCCTTTGGCTCGATACGCTCTATGCATCGACCTATAGAGTTTCCAATGCATCGAAAGGCATCATCGCTCCAGCAATGAAGGAGAAGATGTGGCAGGCGGACCCAAACGGTACAACTGAGGGGACATGATTTTTTGGACTGAAATTTGGGGTCCATTTGTTTAGATACAATCCTCAGGCTCCCTAAAAATATGGGTCGCTTATGAATATTAGATCTCGATCTTCTTTGAAATCGAAAAGGAATGTGAACAATGCTCTACCACAGAAGTAGTGATTGAGCAAGCCTTTGATAAGGGGCTTCCGGTTCTTCTTGAGCCACAAAGAAACTGTCTTTGGGGAAGGAAAAATTCCTTTGAATTGAACGATTAATCCACAATCCGCTAAGGCCAACGCCTTTCTCCTAGAGGTGGAAGATGGAAGGACGACCTTGGGAATCTCTGCTAGTTTCTTCATGAACTGAGATGGCTTGGATTTGGACATTTTCACTATACCAATGACCATCACATGGAAACCTTGGGCATCGTCATCTAGAGGGGGTGGCGGCCCCCTCCCATTTCCATATTCCATGCACACGAGCCAAAGCCAAAGCAACACTCGATCTAGGGTTTTTCAGAGTGGTAAAAAAAATAAGATTTTAGGTATTATTATTGGATACCCATATAATTCATTTATTAAAGATGTAATTCAGCTTATTAATTAAAGATCAATAGGTTAGCTTAATCCTTGAAAGAGGAGGCCAGGTTATTCTTAATGAGCTACCCAACATGTTTCCAAGCTTCTTTTAGTTTTAAATTGTCGTCACGATTTATGTTGTTTGCAAATTTTTCAATTTCTAATGCTTCTCTTGTTTTCCTTTTGTATTAATGGGGGATAATAGCCAATACTGTAGAATCTTCAAGGCGCATGTGGTAATTAGTATTGCAGGAGTTTCCGACAACAAAATACTTATGAATTCTTCCATATTGAATATCAACACTATGTTCTTTCAACGTCACTTTGATTGAGCAATTGGTTTCACCAATGTACATTTTTCCACAAGAGCACAATATCACATAAACTCCTTGATGAAGCTTTGTTTCAATGGGATATTTGGTAGTGTCCAACATATTTATCAGAGAGTTTGGAGGGGAGAAAGCCACTCTTATGTTCTTTTTCTTTAAAATCTTTCCAATCTTATCTATAGTACCATGGATATAAGGAAGACTAACCTTGGGAAATTCTTTGTTTATGTTCCCAATCATAGTCTTGTTTCCCCCGTGCCCTTTGAATGGCCTTATTGATTCGCTTTTCCTTATAGCCATTGTTTATTAAATCTCTCCTAAGATTGTCAAATTCTTGTTCTAGATGGTCCTTATCAAAGATATTAATGGCACGGGTCATTGAGGTATTGATCATCCCAGTCTTTTATGTAGGATGGTGATAAGACTCAACATGCATGTATCTATCAGTATGATTTTTCTTCATATATACTTGATGAGCTAAAGAACCATCTTGCTTCTTCACAGTGAGAACATCTAGCAAGGGAAGGCAGTATTTATCTTTTTCCACGATGAATTTAATGCTTCCAGATTGGTTGTTGAGATGGTTAGTGAAGTTTATCAAACTATTTTCACCACGAGGCTAGTTACTATAAACATTGTCTACAAACATAATCCACCATTTCGGTTTTTGAGGGAAGGAGTCAATTGTTCTTTTCTCGAATCTCTACATGAAGAGGTTGGCTACAATCGGTGAGAGAGGTGAACCAATGGCAACTCCTTCTGTTTTTTCATATATTTCACTGCAAAAACTAAAGAACATTGAATTAAGACAAATATCAACAAGGTTAGAAATATCTTCAGTCAAGACGCGTCTAATAATTTCAATAGCTTCATCGATCAAAATTTTACTATACAGGGAGACTACATCAAAACTTATTAATGCATCATCTTCCTCCATCTTCCAATCCTTCATCATATTCACTAGACATGTTGAGTCTTTAATGAACGAAGAAGTGTTACACGCGAGAGGTTTGAGTTTTCTGACCAAATACTTTCTTAGTTCATAAGTGGGGGAGCCTATGTGTTGACAATATGTCGGGAATGCAAATTTTATGAATTTTTGGCAAGCCATAGATATGTGGCATTATAGAATTCTTCGAGGTGAGTTTCTTTTTCATAGTAAATTAATATGTCATCAATAAACAATAAGTGAGTAATATTGCAGGATGTACCTATATTGACTCCTTTTAAACTACCATTTTCAGAAGCCTCCTTTAACATTCAATTCAGGCCTTTAAAAATTAAAATAAAAAGGAGAGGGGATAAAGGGAAACCCTATATAAGGCTTCTTCCTAGCTTGAAGAAAGGAGATGTTTCCCCATTTATCAAAACACAAAAGATGTAGAAGTAATGTAATTCATTACCCATACTACAAATTGGTGGCAAAAACCCAAATGAATGAGGATTAATCTGAGATATAACCAACTTACACTGACATATGCTTTGGATAGATCCACTTTGGCCACCATCGTTTTTTTATTCCAGACTTTGATTGAATTGAGTCCTTCTTGGGTAATCTCTCCTGCCTTGTGTATTTGTATTCCCTAAAAAAACCGAGACCATTTTTCAAAGATTTGCCCTAATAGGCTCTTTTTTAGTATTATAGATGTTACCTTGGAGATGATTTTGTATTTACGGTTGCATAAGGAAATTTGCCTAAATTTTTCGAAGTAAGTTGGATTATCATCTTTTGGAATCAGAGCAAGAAAGGTTGTGTTAAAAGCACCAAGCATTTTTCATGTATATCTTGAGGCCTCAACCACTCTTCATAGATCTCCTCCTATAAAATCATAACAACCAAGAAAAAATTTCACAAGGAGGCCATCAAGCCCTAGGATTTTGTCCTTCTGGAAGCTTTGAAGAATGMAAAGAAATTCTTATTTTCCAACTTCCTCCATAAAATCATGATTGTCCTCGAGAGTGACAAAACTTGGAAAAGAAGTTGACAATTTTATTACCTCCATTATGGTGTCTTGGGAATCCACTTTGAACATGGCTGAGAAATAATTTACTCGTTCTGCAAACAATGTCCTCAAATTTTAGTGCACGTGTGCCATTATATTTTCCAATTTTCCATATTTTATTAATGTTCCTACAYAGTTGGCATATTTTYTAAAAAGCTTTGTGTTTTCATCTCTTGCCTAGAGCCATAAGGCCCTACTTTTAAGCTTTTTTTCTTTTTCTTTTTCCAGGAATATTTGCCTCTATTTGTCTTCAATAATTTATACCTTTGATTTATGTTCCTCTATCAAAAAAACAAAACCTTGACTACTATGATGAGATTCTAAAATTTTACCTTTGTTTTATGTTCCTCTGTCAAAAAAACAAAACCTTCGCCACTCTAAAGGGATTACAGGGCTTCCTCCACTTCCCGAAGAGTTTTATCATCCTTCTGCTTGTTTTCTTTTGCCCACTGCATAGCTATCTTCTTTATTATTTTTAGATTTTGATGGAACTGTAAAGGATTAGATTCCCTTGAATCTCCATTACAAGGCTCGCATGCCTCTTTCATCTTAAATGGACTTCCAAGTTTCTTTTAGGCATAGGATATTTCCAGTATGACTGGATTATGGTCAAAATATCGTCTGGAGGAAACCCATTGTTTTATTATAGATGCTTCATCTAGAAAAGCTTTAGATATCAAAAACGAACCAGGCTTGTTTGCAATATGGGCCTCTCCCAGTCTCTTATTTATAAATTTGGGGAAAATTTGGCAGGCTCAACATCCAACAATCCTACTTCTTCCAACTTCTTATCAAAGTAACCAGAAAAAAAATGTCCACATGTGCGGCTAGTCCCCATACCTTTGAGCCTCCCAAGGAAAATTTTAGGTCCCCTCCCACCACCACCAACCTAGATTGTGGTCATTCCATATGGAAGAACTTATCCCAGTATTTCAACTTATCCACGTATGGCCCATATACATTCAAAAGAGTGATTTCCTTACCCCAGGTCCAGAGAGAACATAATAGTCCCCTAGACCTGTTGTAAATGCCCAAGAATTAGTAAGGGTACATGAGCATTCCTTCCACCTAGTTATAGTCCTCCTTGACCTTCC